>BQNB010038406.1:0-48776 GCA_026074375.1 Tanacetum coccineum | reverse complement strand
GAAAAATTGTCTTCTAAAAACCTGTAACTCACTGGAAGAAACTTGATAACTCGCTATTAAGAAACCAAATGGGCAGAGTTCCTGTTCACAAGTCGCTAGAAATATTGTCTTCTAAAAACTTGTAACTCGCTGGACGTAACTTGCTGGAAGAAACTTGACAACTCGCTATTAATAAATCAAGTAGGCAGAGTTCCTGTTCACAAGTTGTTAGAAATTTGTCTTCAAATAACCTGTAACTCGCTAGTTCTAACTCGCTACCTGCAAGAAAAGTTAACTCGTTGACCCAAGTCGCTACCTGCATAAGAAGACAAGTCGTTGACATAGTACTTTTTGACACACAGTGTACTATTCTGACAACTCGCCAGAACAGTACCTTAACTCGCTGAGAAGATCTTCAAACAGTAACCTAACTCGCTAGGTTGAAAAACTTGAATTTTCACCTAAAACGCCTAAAATCACCCTTTAGAATGTTTTTGCTTGGTTTCTTTTGCACAACTCGATACTAGAAGGCTATAGCAACTATAAAAACATAAACTTTAACATCACAAACGTCAAGATCAAAGAAAACTAAGATCAAGACTATAAACCTTCAAAAACCAAACTTTTGATCTAAACTAACTAAGAAAATGCACACATAATCTAGCTAATCATCCCATGGGATCTGATACCAATTGTAGGATATTAGATATCATAACACAAGGGAAAGAATAGGGGTTGGCAGAGTATAAAGAGAGAAAGGAGAGGATTTCTAGTAAGAGAAAAACCTTATGTGTGTAATTGATAAAATGAACAACCAACCTCTTTCCATGGCTGGAAAGAGGCTTATATAGTGAGTTACATGCCCTAGAAAATGGGATATTGAGTGGGCTTACATGTGGGTAAAGACCCGGCCTAAAACCATAAGTCATACGCTTACATTACATCTTCGAGCTATGTTATTCTAAACAATACACGGGGTGACCGAGTCTTTTTCATGAACCTAACAAACTTTGACATAGAAGACTTGGAAGTTCTTTAGAGTATAGTGAAAGCAAGATTTAAGAAGATAGATCCAGTGAATTACATGGATAATTTCTTACTTCTTAATTTGAAGACCATGTTTGAACATCATGTTGAAGATAATGTATGGAAGAACCAACAAGGATTAGTTAAAGTGCTGAACTGGAAGCTTTATGATTCTTGTGGAGTTCATTGTGTAACAATGCAGAACATACTTTATTATCTATTGGTTGAGAAGATGTATACACTTACAAATCACACACTACATCAGATGTTTAATGATGTGAAGCTTCAAGTTGATTATGAGTGTGAAATGGCATTTGAGCTTCTTAGATTGGTCAAGAAACATCTTAAGGAAGGCTATGTACCTGAATGAAGTGTTTGGAAGCATCTTTCTGGTGATTATGAAGCTTTCAATGAAGAAACTTAATGATTTTGAAGATAAATATCAAGTTTAGGGGAAGATTGTTGGGATTAAAAGACTTCATGATGATCTTGAAGTTACTACTGCTAAGGTTTGTGAACTGCTGCTGAGCTAAAGTTAGTATTGTTCATTAACTCTAAGGAAAAATATGCTAAGTAGTTAGTACAGCTAGTGTAACTTAGTTACTACTGCTAGTGTAACTTAGTACCGCTAGTGTATATTAGTACTGCTAGTTACTACTGCTAGTATATGTTAGTATTGCTAGAGTAAAGTTAGTACTGCTAGTGAAAATTGAAGAAAATATTCTAAGTAGTTAATACTGCTTGTACACAGTTGATGCTGCTGGTGTATAAGTTACTACTGCTTGTTCAGAGTTAATGTTGCTGGTATAAAGTTACAACTACTTAAAGATTAAGACTGGTGAAAGAATTTCTACTGTCAAAAGAGAATGGATAAAGACAGAAGAAAGGATACAGATTGATTGGAGATCAAGATTACTTACGTGATAAGTATGAGTTATTTATAGAATAGATCTTAGAGAATATTCTAAGTTTAAGGAATATATTGTAATCCCATTAGGACTCCTTGGTGTATAAAAGGAGGTCCTAGGGCATAGAGTTAGATATCATAATCAAGAAATCTTTTGTTTTGATATCGTTATAGCTTCAAGGTTTTGTAACCCTAATACTAGTTATAGTATTCATATTAATATATTGAAGCTTTGTTTGTTAATCTGTGTGATCATTAGGGTTACTGTTTTATTGCATATTCTTCTTATTGATCAAAGATTAGTTTCCGCATAGTCTTTGATATATTTTACAAAGTTTCTATCATAGTTGTGTAGGATTTATCTTGCATAACTAAACCTTACACAAGCTAAGGAATTCAAGATCCATTCAAGTGGGATCAACACTTTTGTACCTGTAAAACCATTAGACTATGTACCTGCAACAATTGGCTCATAATTCATTGTTCTTGTTAGTGCATCAATATCAAATAGCCAATCTGGTCCACTACCTACAACATTAGGTGTACTCTCACTAAACCTAATATGCAAGTTTTCTTCCACTATCCTTGTTCTACTATTGAATACTCTAAAGGCTTTACTATTCAAAGAGTATCTAATAAAGAAACCTTCATCAGCCTTACCATCAAATTTGCCTAAGTTATCTATGATATTAAGAATGGTAACAGGACACCCAAATGGTCTCATAAAACTTAAAGTTGGTGTTCTACCATGAAAAAGTTCATATGGGGTCTTGGTATGAGGCTTAACTCCTAACACTCTATTTTGCACATAGCAAGTAATATTAATTGCTTCTGCCCAAAAAGTAGTTGGCAACTTAGAATCAGCTATCATAGTCCTAGCAGCCTCAATTAGTGTCCTATTCCTCCTTTCAAGCAACTCATTTTTTGAGAGTTCTAGCTAACACTAAATGTCTCAAAATACCCTCATTTTCACAAAACTGATTCATTTTCTCTGTTTTTGAATACAGTCCATTACACATCGAATCACCTATCCTGATGAGCTACTAGATTTTCATCCATTTTATAAAGGACTTAAGAATGCATCTAGTCTCATTCTTAGTAGCTAGAAAGAAAACCCATGTAAACCTTAATGTAATCGTCTATGACAACTAGGCAATACATTTTCTCCCATTAGGATTTTTATAAATGTGGACCAAACAAGTCCATATGCAACAAATGTAAAGGAAGACTGATTAAGATCTCTGTTTTAGACTTATTAAAGAAGGCTCTATGCTGCTTTCCTTTTTTTTTTGACACACAAAAGTTTTGATCATTTTTAAAAAGTTGGAAGGTAAACCTCTTACAAGATTTCTTAACCTATTTAAATCATGGTTTTAAGATTAAGTGACCTAGCCCTTCTATCCAAAAATTAAATTCATCAGATTGGATTTTGCCAAAAGGCAAGTTAAACCTCCTTTAGGAACTATGTTCTTTAAATCAACACTATACATATTGTTCTTTCTAGGAACTCTAAGTAAAACTTGACTTTCATCAATTAACTTAAAGTTTAGAGATAAAACAATACATTCAGTGTCATTAAAAATAACACTATTCTTTTATCACACATTTTGAGACACTAAAGAGACTAAACTTTAACTCTCTCACAAAATACACATTTTCAAAATCTATATTACCAGTTTTAATGGTACCTTTTCTTGTGATTTTCCCACCTTTGGGGTTCCTTCCAAAAGCAACACATCCTCCATCTATCTCTTCATAGTTGTAAGATAGGACTTGTTCCATGTCATGTGCCTTGAGCATCCACTATCAATTACTCCTTGATCTTGTAAATCCATTTGTGGATTGCCTTGCACATTAGATAGGAAAATCAATTTCTTTTGGGGACCCAAGCCATCACTGACTTGGATCTGCCTTGTGCATCAATATAATAAAACTTTTTTAGAGTGATTGATGCACTGTTTTATTTAGAAACATGGTCTAGCATTAACTACTGCTTTTGGCCTAGCAGTATTAACATTTTTACCCCTAACAGTATTAACCCTTTGATTAATATTACTATTTTTAAATGTTGTGTTCTTATGAATGGGCCTCTTAACAGTTGAATGTGCTATTTTAGAAAGATATGACATTGGTCTAGTAGCATTCATTGTTGTTTTTGAGTGAGCGGTGTTAGTATTAACCAATACTATTGTTTTCAAAATATTTTGTCTAGCAGTATTAATTGATACTAAGCCAGACTTCATTAGTACTACTCTTGGAACCAAGTTCTTTTTAGCATAGGGGTGAGTCTTTTTAGCAAAGTTTTGATGATTCACCATTTGAGCATTGTTCCAAACAGGTTTTACCATCCTTTGATTTTGAAACTGTTTTTGATGATAATTGCAATCAACTTGCAAATGATCAAAGCTTCCACACACATAACAATTTCTTTGATTTCTTTGATTTCCTCTTGGACTGTGAGTGTTTTGCCTATGTTGCTCAACTTGTTTAACAATTTTCCTAGCAGTTTTTTTGTTGCTTAGATTTGACAAACTCTTTCTTAACAATACTAGGCCTAACTGTTTTATGCTAAGACATATCCTCTTCCTCATCATCTGACACTCATTCTTCAATAATTAGGGCATCATCATTCTTCCTAACTACCTTAGGTTCTTTTTTACTAGACATAGCTTTACTGTTCTCAACTACATGCTAATTAACAAACTCATCTAAACCAGTAAAAGACAAGTCAGGTGTTGGAGGCATGAAATTTCCTGTGTAGGAAGGTGGAACTGCATTATAATTTTCATATCCTAAACCTTTCTTGCAATTGTCAACTATCTAACACTCTATGAGCTTGTTTTAACTTTTAGATGCATGTTCAAATTTATCTACATTAAGTTGAATGCCATCTTTTTCTTTTTGAACTGTTTCAAGCTTCTTCCTAAGCTCTTTAATAGTTATTTTCCTATGTGAATTTCAAATTCTAAGCCCTTAATATCTTGTGAATAAATAGACTCATTTGCTTTATAAACTTCAAGTTTTTCTTCCACAGACTTTAAACCTGTCCTATAAACTAGAACCATTAACTCAAATTTCTTTAAATCTTTTAATAGTTGATCATTTTGAGATTTAAGAAGTTCAACAGTTTCCAAACAAGATTTTGAACAAATAGAATCATTGGATACCTCTGAGTCAGATGAGAAAGCCATGAGTGCATAATTAGGCCCTTCCTCTGCCTGATCACTCCAGTCATATCCACCAAGACCATCACATGACACCAAAGTTGTGGAAGTAGATGTTTCCACAGGCACACTCCTTCTTGAGCTTTCCTTGTTCTTGTTGTCTTGATTTCTTGGAGCTTTGCACTCCCTAGCAAAATGTCCCCTCTTATGGCAGTTGTAGCACTCCACTTTAGACTTATCAAAACCAATAGTCTCATTGCCATTAACAGTAAGCTTCCTTCCTGTATTCTTCAAAAACCTTCTAGCCCTCATAGTCAACATGGCCATTTGCCATCTCAAATCCATCTCTTCCATGTCATCTGGATGGATTTGTTGCAAGTCCTCATGTACAAGTTGAGGACTATTTGGTTGACTAGCAAAGAATGAACAAATAACACATACCCCCCCCCCCCCCCCCCCCCCCCCCCCCCCCCCCCCCCCCCCCCCCCCCCCCCCCCCCCCCCCCCCCCCCCCCCCCCCCCCCCCCCCCCCCCCCCCCCCCCCCCCCCCCCCCCCCCCCCCCCCCCCCCCCCCCCCCCCCCCCCCCCCCCCCCCCCCCCCCCCCCCCCCCCCCCCCCCCCCCCCCCCCCCCCCCCCCCCCCCCCCCCCCCCCCATCACTCAACTTATCAATATTTGTAAAGTTAGCAGCATTAACTTGAGTGCTAGTAGTAGAAACTCCATGAGTAGTATTAACTGCTTCATTAGTGCTGTTGGTGTTGTTATTTGAAGAGGACACAAAAGCCATGTTCTGTGTACTTGAACTTGAGCTAGACATCCCTTTAACTTCTGGTTCATACACCTTGAGGTTGTTGTAGAGATCATCCATGCTCATTGTATCCAAATCAGCTTTATTCCTCTACACAACAGCATGTGTGTTCCACTCAGGTGATAAACTTCTTAATAACTTTTGATTAACATCTTCTTGTGAAATCTTTTCATCCAAAAGCTCCAACTGACTCACAAGATTTTGAAGCCTATCAAAAGTTTGATCAAGCATCTCTGAGCTTAGAGCAGTGAAGTTTTCATATTGCTGCTTTAAGAGATTCCTTTGAGTCTTTTTAGTAGCTGCATTCCCACCCAATCTCTTTTCAATAGCTTCCAGCAACCTCTTAGCATCCTTTATAGAGTTAAACTTTAACTGATGTTCATTGTAAATGCCCATCATTAAAGTACTTCTAGCTTTTACCTCTAATCTTCTTTGAGCCTTTTCTTCAGCAGTTGTAATAGGCATCACTGTCACAACACCTTCCACAATTGTTGTTTTTGGCAAGGTTATTCTCTATGACTTCTCACAGTGCATAGTCTATCATCTGGATATATTGTTCAATCCTCATCCTCCAGATCTCATACTCACCAGGTTTGAGCATGGGAACTTTGGATGCAACCACCTGTGTGCAGAATCTTGATCCATATCTTTTAACAAAAGATCTTGTGTACAAAAACAGGTTCTTCTCTTTCAAAGCTTCTTAACAAGCTCTGATACCACTTGTTGATCCCACTTTAATAGATCGAATTCCTTAAGCTTGTTTAAGGATTAGTTATATTAGATAAATCTAACACAACTATAGTAAAATCTTTGTTTGAATGTATTAAAGATTATGTGGAATCTAATCTTTAATATTTAGAAGAATTATCAATGAAACAGTAATTCAAAACAATAAGCTCCAATATTATTAATAATAATAATACGAATACTCTCAAAGTATTAGGGTTACAAAGACCTTGAAGCTATACAAGATATATGAAAAACTATGTCAATCTCTATGCCCTAGGACCTCATTTTATACACCAAGGAATCCTACTCGGCTTATAATACTTTCCTAAGTATATAAAATCTTTTCTATAAATAACTAATACATATCAAGTAAGCAGTACTAACAAACAGTACTAACTTACACTAGCAGTACTAACTTAATACTAGCAGTACTAACTACTTAGAATATTTTCTTGAGCAGTAGTAACTCTTCAGCAGTATTAACTTCAAGCAGTCTTTGTACTAGCAGTAGTAACTTTCACTAGCAGCATTAACTTTTGTACCAGCAGTAGTAACTACTTAGTATATTTTCTTTGAAGTTCATGAGCAGCACTAACTTCATCAGAGCAGTATTAACATAAACATGAGCAGCAGTAATTCTAACAGCATCAAGAAGACTTTTAATCCCAACAATCCTCTCCTAAACTTGATATTCTTCTTCAAAATCATCAAGTTTCTTCATTTAAAGCTTCATCAACACCAGGAGGATGCTTTAAAACACTTCTTTACTTCTTAAGCTGTTTCACGATGAATTTACAAAGCTGATAAGCCATTTCACTTTCATAATCAATCATAAGCTTCTTTTCTAAAAATCATGGAAAGTGTAGATGTGTAAAGAGATACTTCTTCTCTACAACATATTAAATTTGCAATATGTTGTATCCTCAATAAATGTAACTCCACAAGAGTCATACTGCTTTCCACTAAACACCTTGAGTCTTGCTTGATTCCTCATACTGATCTTTCTACATGTGGTTCAAAATTGTTTTCAAATCATTCCATAATACAAAATCCATGTCTTCCACTCGGTTTATTGACTTATTATTTAGCTTTTACCAACTTGTACAAAGTTTCTAAATCTTCCCTGTCAAAACTTTTAAGCATGTGACTAAAGATCATGTACATCTGAGACTTTCCATCAGCTCTTATTATTTGATAATAGCTTTTAATTCCTTCTTTATGATCCTTTTCAGTTCAACAATTACATGTGAGACTTAACAGCTAAAGGTATAGCATCAATTGTTACCTCTTCTTCATCTGTAATGATTTCCATTAACTTTTTAATCTCTACTGTTTCTTTGTCATCTTCCACCTTTTATTTCTTTGTAATCTTTTATGCTAGCTTAGTTCCTGCTCTCTTTTCTTTGCTCTCCACCAACTCTATTCTAAAGTCTTCAAATGTATTTACCCTCTTAAATTCTCTATCAAACATATCTTAGATAGAATCATAATCTTTCAACTTCAAATCATTGAGCTTGTATCCTTCCATGTTCTATAGGTAAGTACACATTATCTTTCTCTGTTGAGCTTTTTGTTGGGTGGTTTTGTTTCTTTCTCTTCTGATCTTTTAGCTGGCAAAATGCTTCTTTGTTTCTCTAAGAGTTGTTGAAATAATGTAGCCTTTTCTGATCAGAAAACTCTTCTTGTTCTTGTGCTTGCAATCCTTTAAGCCTATTGTATGATCAGCATCAATCTTTGTTGTATATCATACTTATGTTTCATTCAAGGCATATTTGGCTTCTTGTTCTTTTTAGCTTTCTCTCTTGCAAGTCTTTCTTCTTCATCAAATTCCGCTTGTAATTCTAAAGCAACTTCTTCATCAAGCCTTTATTAGCTCTTTCTTCTCTATTGGCTTCACTAGGTTCTTCTATCATTATTCCTTTACCCTTGTCATGTGCTTGTTGTGAAGAAATTGTTGGTGTAGGTCTTGTTGTTGTACACTCACTTGGCTATCACCTGGCTCTTGAAAAATAATCCCTTTCACCTTAGGTTTTGAATTTTTTAATGCTTTAAGTGCTTAAGCCAAAGTAATTTCTGCAGTAGTTATTATAGCAGTTGTTGCAGTGTAAGAACCCGAATTTAAGGTCATAATTTATTTTGACTTATATAATTATTTTCTAAATTTTAGAAAATATTCTATTTTATTATTTTGTCGTAGATTTTGGCGAAAATCGTCTCGGATTTGAATAAAAGTGCTATGCGTTAAAAAAATTTAACCGTTTTGAGCAACGAGAAATCAAACGACTTGATATTTTGGCTCGAATGCCAATTATATTTTATTTTATATAAACTATTTTTTTAAAATTTACAGTGCAACCCGAGTTAAATTTTCGATTTTGGAAAAAAAAAAAAGTGTCGGGACTAGGAAATGTTTTTAGGGCCGAGACTTATAAGTTTTTTAGTTAGGAGAAGCGGCAAAACCCATCCTCCCTTTTGGCCTAACGGCCATCGGCCCAAAAACCAAACACCCTTATGTTTTATCCACCAAACTTTAACACACTAGCTATTTTGGGGCCAAGACCAAACCCAATACCCTTTTTATTTTTATAACAACTCTGCATACACATTCTGTAAAATCAAAAACACAGACAAAAATTCTTCTTCCCTTTTCTCCTTTCTTCCTGTTTCGACACATAAACCACCAAAACCCTTAATTGATCATCAAAACCCCATTTAATCTACTCCTTTTCACCTTAAATCAACACTATTATAAACCCCAATCATTCCCCAATGATAAAATCAACCATGCATTGATTTAGAAAAATCTTGAAGTGAGAACTTGAGATTTTTTAAGGTTTGAGATTTGATTAGAGGTACAAGAATGATAACGGGGTGATTAGGGTTTTGATTGTGAAGATTTGGATAAATAAAAAATCAAGATAAAGCTTGGGTTTTTGTCCCCTTGGTTTCGGCAGCCCATACACCCACCATAGGGTTTATTTGTTGATCTTCTACTATCATTCTTGGTGTTGTAAGTGTCCCTAAATTTTCATACATCAATTAATTGATTCTATTGTTAATACATGTGTTGAAACGATGGTCTTTTTATGCATCATGCTTTGATCTTGTGAATTACTTTGGTTTGATTTTTAAAAGTTATGTTATAGTGTAGGGATGTGTTTGGGAGTTGATTAGAAGCACTTTTGCATGTATGATTTGATAATGGTTAGAAAGAGTTTAAAAATAGGTTTGGAAAGGATTATCTAGGACTTGTTTTGGGGACAGCAGGTTGTGCCCATTCCTCAAAATTTTTGGCCTGTGCCTACTGATATAATTTGATATTTGGAAAATAGACTCTTAGGGGATCATGTGGTAAATTGGATGCTCAACCAATTCCTCCGTATGAGGGAGATATGGTCAAAATACGACCATGGGTCAATTCTGGACATTGGATTAGGAAGCATGTTAATGTCAGGGTTTTTGAACCAATGCTTAGGTTTTAAAGCTTGGGTAATGCTAGACATCTTTATGGAAGCTCCATCACTTGGCCTCACTTTCATTACATTTTAGTTTAGGAATTTATGACCTAAAACGGAAAAAACCAAGAAAGTCAGGTGAATATTTTGCGGTAGAATTAGGGACTGTTTTCCAGATCAGTAGGAAAACGTGGGATTTTATCAAAAAATTTTGGCTTAGGGTCTGTGATTTAAAGACATGGTTGGATATAGATATAGGTCTTAGGTACATGTGGCGAATTGGACGCTTTTGTATCGATTCCGGATGAGGGAGATATGACCTTTTTACATAAGAAGGGCAAATCTGGAGCTGCTGTTGGGAAACTTGTTTTGCTCCATGTTTTTGTACAGTGGGTTGAGGTTTTAAAACATGGTTAATCACTAGATATTATAAGCTTTCACCTCTCTTTGGATTCAATGTAAAAGCTATTATAGAATATGATTTATGGCCAAAACCGTAAACAGTAAAAATTCAGTTAACATTCTGTTTTGAGTTATAGTTAGTAAAAATCCATTTCCCGTGGATTGGTAAATGGTATGGTTGATTGGCTTAAAGTTCTGTAAACTAGACTCAAGGACCTTTCTAGGGATGAAAACCTCATGTTCATATCTTTTACGGATTAGGAGATATGGATCCATAAAAACTAGTCAAATCAGAATGTAGAGTTTTACGTCTTTCTGTTGTGACTATAAAAGCGTATAGATCGATAAGACGAACACAAAAAAAAATAATATATGAAACTTAGTAGATGCATAATGGAGTATGTCTACAGTTTTGCATCATTATGGATTAGAAAAGACTTTAGTTTGACCCGACTCGGTGTGTGCAATGTCTTGTATTTTTGTAAACTAGTTATTGAATAACTATACATATCTTGGAATACTTTATAATTATTATGTCGCGAACCTATGAAGTAGGTCCTGGATTAATTTCTTGTGTGTGTGTCTCGTTGGTTTTTGACGTTCTCGATTGCTCTCGTCTTTCTATACGCTAGTGATGTTCATAGCCCAACCTTTGCTTTGTTTAATGGTTTTGTAACTATTTTCGGGGTGAGAATATCATGCTTGTTTTTACAAAGTAAAATGTTTCTTTTTACTTACCTTAAGCGTTACATGAATTGTTTTCTCTAAAGCTGTGGCTTTGCTTATTACATGATTTTGATACCAAGTTTGATGAATGGTGGATTACCATTGGAAATGTTGAAGCTGGAATTGCTTAGTAAATGTTTTGAGAACATCATTATCTATTTACAAAACGTGAGTTTTGAAACCATTACTGGTTTTAATTGACACAAAAAAGTGCTTTGAAGAGTATGCTCTGTCCCGATTATGAGATATTTCGCATGAGTAGATATTGCCAAAAAGTCCCCCAAATTTGAACCGTCCCAATATGCCTTATAGTGGAGGGGATGCGCTAGTACATTAAAATAGATCTATTGGGTTGTCAATCCCCGTTGAGGGTATGGATCAGTTGGATAACATGAACACCCTGTTTAGGACGTTTTGTATTGAGAGGTAGGTATCTGGCAATTTTACCTTGTATGGGGCAATAATTTGTGAGCATATGAAAATATATATGCCGTGTCAAAGGCGTGGTTGTCAAGGGCTTCATGGCGTTAATGTAATATGGTATTTGGCAAATACACTTGATGTATTGATGTTGGTTGAACTAAAAGCTTGTGGTCCATTACTAATTATTACTTGATTATTGAAATCACTATTTGGATTTTTGGAAATAATGCTTTGAAAGGTTGTAACGCTACTTTTCTTAAGGAAATATCATTTGAATTATTTCAATGCGGTTTTTGCTAAAACCTATGAATTCACCAACATTATTGTTGACGTTTTTGCATGTATTTTCTCAGGTTATTATCTTGTTAGCTGAGCAGTGGGAGCATTCGGGACCGGTGGGGATATCAAAAACTATAAGGCCTGGTTTTCTTCACATTCGATAAATGTTTTCTTTAATTATACAAATGAGTCACGTTTGAACTCATGTAATCTTGTTAAATTATAAATTGTTGGGACCAAAAATTTACTCTGATTTATTTAAACAGAATGTGATATTTTATTAAACGTCTCTTTGAGGTCGTTTTCTGTAACTTGTGTGTATGAACTATGAAGTAGCACCCCAAGTGGTATTCCGCTGCGTTGTCGTGATTTTGGGGGTGTTTACAGATTTGGTACCAGAGCACAGGTTTGTAGCGAACTAGGTCATTTTATAAAAACCTGGACTACAAAACTATTTTTGGAAATTTTAAGAGTCCTTCCCAATTGTCCGATATCCGCGCGCGCTTGCTCCCAGGTAACTTATATGCTCTCTTTTGCACTTTTATTGCTATTGCATTAATAACTAGTATATAATCATTGATTATGATTTCGCTCTCCTACGTCTATCTTATGACGTCATACTATTTGCCTTATATCGGTCGGTTATATATATATATATTGACCACTTTGATTATCGCGTGCTTCTTGTTTCTTATTTTCTCCTTCGAAAGTTAACACTAGTATTATATAAGGATACTCGTACGTATATGGGATACTTTCTTATTGATATCTTACGCTTATCTTTGGGATCACCGCCATCTATATATATATAAGAGTAATGTATATAAGTGTCGACTATTTTCGGTCACTTACGTCTATTTTTGGAACTTTTGAGAAAAATTGGTATAATGTCAAAATTTTAACATGAAGTCAGTAACCATGGTATTTTGTTGGGTAAGTCAACATACCGAAGGTAGTTATGTGGGGCTTTGATGGAGCGTAACTCCTATCCGAAATAAGTTTGTTTCGCTCCAAATTTGTAAAACAAGTCCAAATGGGTGACCGGCAGATGATTGGTGTGATAATGGTAAAATTTTGGCTTAAAGCCTACTGTGTTTTTACATAAATAAATAGTATAATACCTTAGGTCCTAGTGGAGAGTTGGATGGAAAATCGCCAACTCTTCCTGGATGGTCCAAGATAAGACCAATACGTTCGGAAACGAACTTAGTGTGAAACCATAATATACTAGGAGATTGTTTGACCTTAATTAGATATGTTTTGAATTGGTGGCTATTGGGGTTTTTACATGGGTTAAGGGTACATCATGTGTGGACCATGTTTGTTCTTTCGGTAGAGACTTACCATTCGGTATGAATGGGTTACGACACAATGGATTCAATATATCTAAAAAAAAAAAAAAATTGTGCCAGAATTTCACAACTAATTTATGACAGAAATTTTTCATACTAGTGTCCCCATTTTCCATATCAAAACCTGTATTAATTTAGGTAAACTTACTTGGGCTTTCATTGGTTTAGTGGCAAACCAAGTTTTAAAAGTGGGAATTACTCTAAAAACGGCTTGGGTTGGGACAGAAAAACGTTTTAATAATCAATCTGGTTGTGAGTTTGTAAAACCAATTAAGTTGACT
Organism: Tanacetum coccineum; assembly: GCA_026074375.1. Lineage (NCBI taxonomy): Eukaryota > Viridiplantae > Streptophyta > Magnoliopsida > Asterales > Asteraceae > Tanacetum > Tanacetum coccineum. The sequence goes on along the minus strand of BQNB010038406.1, from coordinate 35,247 downwards.
TAGGACCTGTTTTTTTTTTTTTTTTTTTTTATCCCCTCATCCTAAACACTTGCATCACCCACCCCACGCAGCCAACACTTTGAGTTAAATTATCTTGTAATTTAGTACAATCAGTTGTCTTTACATCTTGTTTGAAGGCGAAAAACCTCATGTTCTATACTATTACGGTTTTGGAATATAAGTATATTAAGTCGGGCAATGGCAAAAATTGTTATGTGATATTAATTACTACATGTGTGTATAGTACTATGGTACGTCATAATAAGTTCTTTTACTATAATATTTATGAGCGATGTGGTGATCTTAGAAATATTTACGCGATTTTACTTTACTTCCTTTTGATGATATTGGCATTCGGTGTATTTTGTCAAATTCATTAGTTATTTTGTTGTTCAACGCCGAGTTTAAACACTCTCCTTATGCTTTTGAATCACATATGTTGCTTGGTAACCTATTGTTTTAAAGTCTTTCAGTTGATGGGAATACGACTTTAGCTTGTCACCTCGGAGTGTGCTTTCGTTTATTATGTGAACGTTGCTAGGGTTCTCTTAATAATCGGCACTCTTTTGAATCAACGGTTGTTGGAGTTTGCTTGATTACTGGTATTCTTTTGAATCAACGGTGGTTGGAAGATTGTTTTTGGTATTCATTAGAATCAACAGATTCAATTAGTAATGTCTTACTATTATTCTCGTTACTTCTTGTTATGATTGTGAAGGATCATGCCGTCAAAGAGACATTTTCCCTTTTATTTAATGTAGCATTTAGTTTTGGTCATGTTTTGGACATTGTGTTTTTGTGTCGGCATGCTTAAAGTGGATGATTTTTAATCATCTTATGCAATGAATTGGGTAGCTTATTCTTTGAATAAAGAAATTATAAACACCGGAACATAGTTTATAGTCTTACTTACAAGATTGGGACGCCTATTTTTGTAAGTAATAATTTATAAATGGAGGTGGGCTTATGTTTTGTATCCGACATGGGTGTGTTCAATGTTGTGATATCATCCTTTTGGGCTATGAACTCTTTCAACTCGTTTCCCCCTTTGTAATGTGTACAAGGATTTATTGAATTTGTATCGACTGCCATGAGCTTGATAAGATATTAGTATCTTTGTTGAAAACCTTGACGATGGCTTGTGTATATCCTCACCGCTTTGTAAGTAACCATTCAACGATTAATACGAATTGAGCGTCGGGACGTCGCTCCCTAAAGGGGTGGATACTGTAAGAACCCGAATTTAAGTCAATAATTTATTTTGAGCTGTATATTAATTATTTTCTAAAATTTAAAAATATTCTTATTTTTTATTTTGTCGATTTGGAGATAAATATTCGGATTTGATAATAGGGCTATGCGTTAAAAATTTAAACCGTTTTTGAGCAACGAGGAAATCAACGACTTCGTATTTTTGGCTCGAATGCCATTATATTTTATTTATATAAAATATTAATTTTTATAAGTTTACATGTGAAACCGAGTTAAAATTTTCAATTTAAAAAAAAAAAAGTGTCGGACTAGGAAAGGTTTTAGGGCCCGAGACTTATAAGTATTATTAGTTAGGAGAGCAGGGCATAACCACTACCTCCTTTTTGCTCTAACCGGTTTAAAGCCCGTTTTGCTATGATGTTGCAAATGGTACCTTTTAGAAGTGATATACCTTATAATAATGATATTATAATATTAAATTGATATTTTATGATGTTTGCTTGACATATATGAAGATAGGATTGCCATACGTAGGTTGTCCGAGTCTGTTAACTTGCAGGTTATATTGCATATTGAGATATTGGCAAAGTAATGTAATGTAATAAAGCGAAAAATTTCCCTGAAAAGGTGAGTTCATATATAACTGATAGATTGTACATCATCTAACTTAATAGATGGATATTTACATTTATGAAAATTGCGGGTTGTTATATTTGGTTACTATCATAAGCCTAAAAAATAGTTCACAACATACGACATAATACAAAAATAATCAAAATTACTTTCTTAGTGATTTTGGGAAGTGGTTCGTGGCTTATAGCTCAAAATAAGCCAAGAAATGGCTTAAAAATAAGCCCGAATAAGCCATACAAGCTGCTATCGAAAATAAGCATTCTAGCATCATATATTATTCAATTATCACGACCACAACATCAAAACTACAAAAACCCTCTTTTCCTTTTTACTATTCACGAACCAAACACCCCTTTTCTTCTTTCGTTTCGCTTCAAAAAATTGATTTTTACAACAATCAACTTCAACAACTAACATCTATGCCTAAAAATAAACCCAAAAGGACAAACAAAATTTAAATTTGATAACTTACAAGAAAATCTTCAAATTTGTAGATTTCGACACGAACCGAACAACCCAAACGTTGTTTAAATGAATACCCAAACACTAGAATTAACCCCAAATATTTATGTCTTCATGTTTTCGTGATCAAACTTCAAAAATTTCAAGAGTGTGTTGGTTGTAGGTGCGGGCAAACACAAGCACACACACAAGTGTGTGTTTTCTTTTTTTTGAAATGAAAATTAGAATGAGAAAAGTTCTAGTGGTAGGAATATATGTGTACAACTTTAGACAATGCTAGCTAAAATCTAGCCACCTTGTCCCCCTCTCTTGCCATGACTGGATATGGGATCCAAAGGAGTCCCGGGTCTTTCTTTTCTTGTCGGGATTACTTAAATACTCGTAAAACTAAACTATAAAACTTACCCCAAAGTTAATTAGCATTTGTATTCACTTTAAAAATACTTTTCCATTAACCCAGAGTATTTACACGCTCATATTTTCACTTTACACCCTTCAAAACTCATTTGGACATTAACGGACGTGTCAGACTCGTTTTTCGGTATTTCTCAAAATTCATGGGTCAAACCACCCGGAATACACACATCACAATAATACCTTTCAAAAGGGATTATTAATCACAATAAACCACAATTCATCACATATCACTTAAAATTACCATCGTCAACAGGTACAAAAATCTAAATAAACTGACAAAAGTCAAATAGTCAAAGGACTATTAATGAAATATTCAAAACACAAAAAGGGCAAAGGTCACAGTATCATTGCTGTTTAATACAAATGTAGTTTCGTGTCCTATTTGAGATTTATGATATGATCTTATTTGGATCTAGACTCAATTAGTGCATTTTGGTTTTAGTGATCGGAGGCTGGAGCAGACTGCCACCTTTTCAATATCAACATTCTTGGAGTGTGAAGTCGATAGATAATGTGTTTAATCTCCGCGAGAATTGAAACAAGATTCTTTTGAGAGAAACTTAAGTGGCTGGGAAGGGTTGTGCATTGCATCTCTAGGTCCATGACGTCTTTCTTCAATATCAAATATCATCTTTGTGATATCCGATAGATTATGTATTGAGCAGGTTTCTGCCTTAAGTGTATGGAGGGCTTCTATATTTTCACTATTTTATAACTTTTCTTTTTCATTATCAACCCCTTTAATGCCTACCAACACGTCATTACTATCATCATGTTGTGATTGTTCCGATGATAGCTCATGCCTTAGTTGACATAATTCTCATTTTCATCTAACTTCATCTTATTTAAGGACTTCTATTCTATCTATGGAATGTCCCTGGGTAGATCCTTTCGGTTCTGGTTGGATCATGGGATAATACCTAACCTTACCACCTTATTACTTCTTTGATCATCGTGAGGTAGTTGGTTGTTTGGTATTAAGCACGAAACCATAAAACCATTTGAAAAGCAATCAAAGTGTTTGATATAAATCAAAATGCATGACACTTTGAAGGTTTTACTTTTTAAGATATATTCTCGCTACACATGTGCATCATAATTTTGAAAATCGTTTGCACAAGGAGGAAAGAGTTTCACACTCGAGCCAAAGATGATCACATTTTAATGCAATTTTCTCCCCCTAAAAATTAGCATATGATATGATAATTTTCGATATCAATGGATTAATATAGCTATATCAGTTTTTGAAACTACATGGGAGAAAACAGATATTGCATGATTATAATTGGAACATTTTGAATGTCTTAAACAAATTTGAAAAACTAGTTGTGTCAAAGTGTGTCTATATCTAAAACGGATGGTCACTAAGCCGCTAACGACGTTTTTCAAATACTCTCAAGCGAATGCAACTCGAACGATGCGAACAACGCTTTCGAGTACCCTAGACCGGATGCAACTTAAAACCCTGGCGCGTTTGTTGATATATTCACACTTGGCAACAACTATTTCTGTCTTGGAAAAATTTCTTTTGTTTAAGAACATGTTTCTTTATACCCCCCTGATAGTACACTTATTTATCATCACATTTATTTGTATGACTCCATAGTTATACTGAGGGATAGAGTGAGTGTTGAGCATATTATTTTAAAAAATCATTAAAAATTTATGATCAAACACTAGAAGCTTTTGAAAGCTCCCCCTAAAAAATATATCAAATAATTTAGCGAGGAAAGGAGTGTTGAATACAAAATCTAAAAGATTTTAAAAAATCTTTTTGAGAAATTCTTGAAAATTGTGTTTAACACTTTGAGAACTTTTTACTTGAGCTCAAGATTTTGAATATCTTAATGAACTAGCTCAAGTCCGAGAAGTTGTAAGCTTCCCGTTATGAGGATTAATGTACTTAGTGGTATACTTTCCTTTCTTTAAAGTTCGAGTTCTAAGCGAAAATACTTAGAAGTCAATGTTTTGAGCAAACTCTTGAAAAGTTTTTGAAAAGTATGCTTGAAAATAAGAAGATTTCTCTTCTTTCCTCTTCTTTCGAAGGTAAAGCACACAAAATTGTACACTTTCCTTTTATTTGAAAAACAAGTCCTAACCTAACATTTATTTAGAAGTCATTAAATGAAGTGCGGGTGTTGATCTGAAGCAACCAACAACCATAAATTTGAAGCTCGGGTCCTAAACTAAATTTTTCAGAAGCCATTAAGACATAGAATTAGACAACAACCTTTGGAACCCATTTAAGGACTATGCTAACAGGTTTACCAAGTTTTAAAAACCATTTGAAAGTTGTGTCAAGTCGATGTAAAGAAGTTGAGTTCCAACGAAGACTTAAAACCGGTGTTTCTTTTAGAAACAAATCTCGTGGAATCAACGGAGATTCAAAATTCCTCTTAATTTTTCATTAATAATTGAAACTCAGTGTTTCTTGTCGAGTTTTAAATCTTGTTGATGAAGAAGATTTCTATTTTTCATTGAAAAATGATTTTGCATTTTGAAAATTCGTTTTTGAAACATACGAAAATCTTTCATTGTTTTTATTCTCAAAGTCAAATCATTCTTGTTTTGCATCAAAAGAATTTCTGATTCGGAATATTTGAAATATTTTGAATGACTTTGCTTTGGTCTCCAAACTTGTTTTACAAGTGTAAAATGAGAGTGTGGAGATCCAAAAACTTGATTCTTTTCATTTGAAGCATTGTTCTTAAAAACCTTTTGTAGAGTATGTGTTTCATAAATTTGATATTTCTTGGTAAACTTCCTACCTTTTTGCAAAGAGTAGGTAGTAAACCTAGAAACCCTTTTAAAAAAAGGTTATGAAAATTCACCCGTGTGAACTTTTTCCGAAACACTTACTCATGGTTTTGATGAGTTTGAAACTTTAGATTTTCTTTTTGTCCGATTAAGAGAATCAAAGTTTGCTTTTAAAGCATTGTATGAAGTTCTCAACTCATGATATTCTTTTTGACGAGAACGAAGATCTTGTGATGCCAATTTTGATTCTAAAGACGTGATTTGTTTCAAATATTGATCATTTCATTAGGTATGGGAGTTCCCCACCAACCTAGAGATCGTGGGTTCAAGCCTCGCTGGAGGCATGTGTGAAATATATTATGAGATATGTGGTATTGGTTGTGAAAAAATTACCGTTCTAAAAAAATCATTTTTATGCAAAGACTGTGACAAATATTTTTGCATAACAACTTTGGGAGTAAACCATGATTTTGAAAGATGAGATGTTATCAAAAGTTTATCAGTAGATGGTTTTCCTAAAATTAAAGGTTTGTCAAACTTAGTTTTCACAAACTTCCCTTTCAGATTTTCCACTTGAGCTCTCAAAAGATAATTTTCTTTCGAAAGTTAATCTTGTTCGGCTTTAGAATCATCAATCTTTCGAGCTAATTTTCATTCGATAACAACTTTCGTATTTTCAATTTTTTTAAACAACGCTTTGAATTTATTTAACACCCCCAAATTTACACGCAGCGGAACCAACAAATTGGGTGTTAAATAAAAGTACACATAACCAAACTAAAACAAGTTTTTAATGAGGAATGGGTTTTTAAATGATGGACAAAAGTTTAGCGCAAATCCTCCTCATCAGTGCCTCCAAGCCTTCGTACTTCAATTACCTGAGATGAAACATGCTAAAAAGTCAACACGAGGTTGAGTGAATTCATAGGTTTTATAATTGATAAAAGAGTTGAACACAAGCATAATAATAATCATAAGCATCATATAGACTTGTTGATCAGACAAGCTAATAACCAACAGTTGCATTGAGCTCGCGACACCGATCCCATTGACGAATTCCATAAACAATTTATAATACAATGAATGCCCCCAGGCTAGGTATTTCGTCAGATACCTACTCAAATCTCCATACAATATGTCCGTACATTGGGAGTGCTCACTTTCCCGGATTCAAACTTCCCAAAAACCGAACCGGGTTGTCAAGCCCATAGCGCTATTAATTGTATGAGCGGCTACCCATCATAGGTAGTTGACGGCTCACGATTGGGGTCTTATGACGAAAGCTACTCAAGCAACAACATATATTCACATACGGGTCCAAGCATACAAGAAGAAAACTACTTGTGTTCGTTTTATAAAAACTAGCATGCATCTCCCTCGCGGGGTTTAAGAAAAATACTTGAAAAGCGAGGCTATGAACTCACCGTAAGTCAAATAAGCGACGAGGATCGAGAAGCTGAGTATATAGATCGAGAGAGATCACCAACAATCACCGACAACCTATAGGAGTGACGCGACTTAGTACGTAGAAAGTAACAATACGTAAAAATTAAACATGTGATCATGAGATGTGTTTCCGAGATAAGCATGGCATTCCACTAGAACTTCCCCAAGTCCTTTTTAACCCTAAAATGACTTGTGACCTGGTCTTATAGGCAAATGAACATCTACTAAGTTTCGGCTTTTAATTTTTATTTTATCACGGTGTACGATACGTTTTTACATTTTTGTCTAGACGTAAAAACTTAGTTTCTGATTTTAACTCGACTTCATGGACTCATATCTCCTAGCTCACAAATGTTCTATATGTGAGGCTTTCACCCCTGGAAATCTATTTGAGTCTAGTTTCCAAAAATTCCAGCCTCATAATCTATAAAGTTTCGTAGCTATGTGAAAAGACTATTTTACCCCTGGTTGTCCAAAACAGAAAGTTTATAAAATTTTTACCCTTTACTAAAGTGACCATAAATCCCAAACCATAATAGAAATGAAGGTGAGGTCAAAGGCTATGGTTTCCTTATGATGTCTACTACTGACCCAATCAAAAAGATCTATTATTTTATGGCAAAAATTTGGAGTTTAACTCGTATTCTAAACACATGTCCAGATTTGACCTATTTGCTTGTTTTGGCCATAACTCCCTCATCCGGAGGAGTTGGTTGAGCATCCAACTATCTCATAGAGCTGAGACATATATCTAACTACCTATGAAATTTAATCACAGACCCCAAGCTAAATTTTTAGAGCTATGATACGTTTTAGCTACTGTTTTCAAAACAGTCCCAATATTTCAACTTAAAACTTTTATAAACTTCTTTTTAATCATCATCTACCCACATGCAATGCCATACTAATCTAAAACACCCTCAAGATCATAACCACATATATATTTACAGAACTTATACATCCATTTTCATGGATTAAAATTAAAGAAAACAAGAAATAAAAAGGTAGAACAATTAAAAGGGAGATTAGGGCTTACAAAAATGAAGATTAAGGCTAGTGAATCAACCAAGAACACCCTTTCTTGTGTTGGCTGAAATCGAACCAAAGAAACCCTAGATTAACAAGCTTATAATCTTCTTCTAATGAGGATAACACTCTTCTAACACAAACCCAATCAAAACCCTCAAGAAACCTAAGAAAACAAGCCCTAAACACCTTCAAATCTTCAAGAACTTGCACCAAACTTTGCAAGAGGCTTATGGATGGTGTTAAGAGGATAAAAATGGGATGAAAAATTTTATATGATGGTGGTGGTGGTGCTAGAAATTTCGGCAGCCAAGGGGTCCAAGAGGAAAGGAAGAGAGATTTTGAAATGGAGAAATTTTGAAATGGAGAGAAATGAAGAGTTTTTGCATGTGTGGGAAAGTGAAGATGATAATTGTGTTTATAGAAAATTGTATTAAGTTGGAGTGTGGATGTGTAAAATCCGGCCATAGGCCTTGGGTGGTGCAATTTTTTTTTGTTATAAGAGTTTAATTAAAGTATATTGTAAGTATATTTAAGAAAAAGGTAAGGTTTAAGGTAAAAACGCGAGTTTTAGCAAGAACTTTCGTAAACGCGAATCACAACGGAAAATGTAATTGATGAGAATTATAATCATCGGGGAATATTATGAGGTTATTAAATCACTTACGATGCGAAGACGGAATAGATTTCTAATTACGGCTTACGCAAAGCTAAAAAAACGAGAAAATCTTACTAAATCGGGTAAACGTAAAATTACTAACTTTGCTTAAAATGAAAAATAGAAATAAAGTTCGGAATAAATAGCGACCTTAAAAACGGAATGTTACAAGATGTATTTACCCTTTTTAATGCTCTGTCAAACATCTCTTGGATAGAATCAAAATCTTTCAACTTCAAATCATTGAGCTTGTATCCTTCCATGTTCTTTAGATAAATACACATTATCTTTTTCTATTGAGCTTTTGTTGGTGGTTTGTTTCTTTTCTCTTCTGCTCTTTTAGCTGTAAAATACTTTCTTCTTTTCTCTAAGAGTTGTTGAAATAATGTAGCCTTTTCTTCAATAGACAACTCTTCTTGTTCTTGTGCTTGTAATCTTTTAGCCAATTGATGATCAACATCAATCTTTGCCTGTATATCATCCCATGTTTCAATCAAGGAAATATTGGCTTCTTATACTTTTTCAGCTTTCTCTCTTGCAAGTCTTTTTTCTTCATCAAATTCAGCTTGTAATTTTAAAGCAACTTCTTCATCAAGCCTGATTAGATCTTTCTTCTTTATAGGCTCCACAGGTTCTATCAATATTCCTTTACCCTTGTCCTGTGATTGTTGTAAAGAAATTGTTGTTGTTGTAGATTTACATGGCTCTTAAAAAACAATCCCTTTCACCTTGGGTTTTGAAGTTTTTAATGCTTCAAGTGCTTGAGCCAAAGTAATTTCTTCAGTAGTTATTGTAACAGTTGTTGCAGCAGTACTAACTTGAGCAGCATCAACTACTTCTTCAACAACATTTTTATTTTGCCCTGCAACAAACACCTCCTCACCATTTAAGCATCCACATCAAACATCTATTTGTCAGCATCATCTTGAACGCTAACTAGGGTAATATCATCATCTGCATCAATAGCATTAATCCTTCCCTATTTGGATGCATCCTCACCCAAACTTTCTTCATCTCTAGAGGATTCTACCATAGCTGTCAAACCAACTTTGTATAATCTCTTCAGCTTATGAGTTCTTGACCTACTTTTCTTTTCAAGCTTCTTGACCCTCCTTTTCAAACTAGCAATCTCATTCTGTTAATATACACATAGATGCACTAAGATGTCATATAAGAACCAATCATCAAACAGTGATATCACACATTCACACTTTTTCTACTGATAAAATAACCAAAACAAGTAAAAATTAATTTTGACAAATCATAGTATTAATATAGTGCATCGTACTTATAAATTCTCATTCAAACATTTAATCAAACACCTGGTGTGCATCTTTAATGAACACGTTTTTATGCATTTTTTTGTCATATTTGTTTCATATCTGGTAAAAAACATGATTATATGATGATAATTATTCAATAAAGCTTCAAAAAATACATGATTAATTCTACAATTAGTTAGTTAGGGTTTTGTATTACCTGAAAGATGATCTTATATTCATGAAACGATGGACTAACTGTTCTGGAGCATAAGCTACTGGTGTGGTGTCCGGAACGATGGCGGTGTGGTGGTGGTCGGAGGTGTGATCGTTTTGGTCGACGTGGTGGTGGTCGGAGCAGTGGTTTGTGTAACGAGTGTGTTTCTGTAATGTGTTATGAGTAATGGTGTATACTAGTTCTCCCCTCCTTTTTTTAAGTTTCATTTTTTACCTTAAAGTTTGACAAATTGGCAAAATCTGCCATGTAGTTTTGTTTTCTAGGTTTTCTCCCTATATAAGGTTTTCTCTAGAACCCATCCCTATATATATATATATATATATATATATATATATATATATATATATATATATATATATATATATAAAAATATATATAATTATCTAAAAGTATAAAAAATATATAAAAATATATAGATAAAAATAATTTTCTTTATTTTGAAGAATATCCTATTAGACTAAATTATATAATATATAAAAAAGTCTTTTTGCAAAATACTTAAAGTATGTATTAATCCACGATCATGGGGAAAACACATTGTAAAACCATTATCTAAATTAAATAAAAATATGAAAAAGAAGACATGTAAAAATAAAAATAAAAATATCCAAAAAGAATTCGTCGAGATCGAGGTCCTTAAATCTTTAACTCAACATTCTTTCGTTAATGAAGTTTTCGCATTAAATATATCCGAAGAGGATGTCGAACATCAACCCGATTTACCAAACCAAGAAATGATAATTATAGACCCCGACGATCAACCCATGTGGGAAAGTGCTAAGACTGCAGCACCGACTCCTAATTCTATCATTGTTTGACCCGATGTTGATGACAACTTTGTTACCAATAGCACCCACTTAAAATTGATTTTAGAAAATAAATTTGATGGTCAATTGCAGGCCGTCCACATGACCACGTCCATGAATTCCTCGCAATATGCAACATGTTTAATTATGGTGAAACTCAAAGCGAAGTTGTTAAGCTTTTGATATTTCCCTTTTCCTTGTGCGATAAAGCTAAAACCTGGTTTAACAAACTTAATGAAGAGTCTACAACATCGTGGGATCAAATGAGAAGAACTTTTATAAACAGATTCTTCTCACCTTCATTATTTAACAGTCTTTTACTTGAAATCAGAAATTTCTCTCAAAATGTATGTGAAAGTCTAACCGACGCTTGGTTACGACTCAAGAACATGCTTTGAAATTGCCATGGGCATGGTCTGACCAAAGGAGCTATTATTTAAATATTCTATCACGGTCTAGACGAACTCACTCAAGGAATATTGAACGGGACTGCTGGAGGAATCTTCCTCTACAAAACTCCAAATCAAGCTATTCAATATCTTGATGACAAAATCCTTTTTAAGTTTGATTGGTCCACTAAATATCAAAACGAACATCACCAAAAATCTATTGCTTTCGCCGATGGAAGTAATAGTAATTATGATAATTCTTAATTAATGGAAAAATTGGAAACTTTAACTATAAAAATTAATTTTCAATTTATAAGCTTAAAAGAAGAATTACAAGATACGCGTAACAAATATAATGAGCTTAGAGATGGAAATGCTTCTAAAAACTGCATGAACAATGACACGCCGATGTGTGAACGTCATGAAGAAAATTACATCCTGAAGGTTATCAAAACCAAAATTCTCATGATTCGTATTCTCATCAAGCCCATCATGATCCTAATGACTCCGAGAAATCGCTTACAGAATTAAACAATGATATGAAAAATGATCTTGAAGATTTCCAAAGATGTATCCATAGCATGAGAACTGTCCATTCTAAACTTTATGAAAGAGACGATCAATCTAAAACTGATCTCGAAAAAACAATAACCAAATTCTTGGATGGTCAAAGAGTTGTAAATATGTATGTCAAAAAGAATGTCAACGATATGATTTTAAAAATGAAGCAAAATAAAAAGAATTTCCAAACTATATTTAAAAACATGGAAAGAAAAATGGATGAGTGGGGGAAGTCGCAAAACGTCTCTTTAGAAAAAACTGATATGACTGACCCAGCTCCTCCTCAGGCTCACACCGAGCACGTGAATGTTGTATTCACCGGGAGTGGGAAGTCTGATGATTCTCTGAAAATTTAAAAAGATCCACCACCTTTTATTATCGTTAACAATAAAATAAAACAGGTTAAACCTATTAAGACAACTAAAAGGGACTATTGCATGGTCGAAACAAAAGAATATCCCTTCTATGAGTACATACCAAAAACACCATACCCTCAACGTTTAAAAGTGGATCACTCTCACTCAAACCGTATCATGAAGGAATAATAGTAGTAATAGTAATAATAATAAATATATAAATAAAAATATATAAAACAAAAAAGGCTTGTTGCATACGTTAAATGCAACCGTGGTGCCTACGAAAGTACACTTTTGTATTTTATGATTTTAGTAGTTTTGTTTGCAGATTAAATAAAATAGGTAGAGCTCAGATTGGTGGTGATGCTTATCACTAGAGGATGTGATATATTTGGATCAGTATATTACATGTGGCAGAATACACATGCTTGGCGTTCCGTTTCACGCCATATTCAACCAAGTAATTATGAACCCCAGAAAGTCTCGTTTCTCTTATATTTATTTCTCCTATTATCCTACTTTTAAGTTGTTTTTTAATTACGCATAATGCTCAACTTAAGTGTGGGGGGGGGGGGAATAAATTGAAAAATTATGACTCGTTATTAAAAGTTTAAACTTTTGTTCGCCCTCTGTAATCTAAAAATCTAAATTTATTTTATATTTTTTCACTAGGGTTAATATATTAGAATAAAAGTTAGTTAATAAATAAAATTTTAAAATCAGAGATGTGTCCCGATTGATAAAGCAGATCCGACTCGGGAACAATGAAATTACATACACATTTATACCAATCACCCAAAAAATGTAAGGTTTAGATCTTAAAGAATTCAAGTATCCATCTTTGATACCTAAGATGATTTTTATCTTTAGCTTTCTCGAGTTAAGGCTTGAGCAACTGTAGATATCTCATCCATCATTACGGCTGTGTATATGTAGTTTTATCGTCTTTTCTGGAGCATTGGTATCGATTTAAAATTATATGAGTGTGTCGGTGATTTATTGATTCTGGAACTTATGATTGAAATCATTACAAGACCGCAATGAGAACATGTTCGCTTGATAAAGTATTTTTATATGATAAAGAGGCAACTTAGGATTTAACCCAAATAGCCATTCCATTTAAAATATTATTCTTTTAGCTAATTGCACTGATTAGCTAACCACCCAAATAAAACCCTTATGTTAGCACTCATCTTTAGTGCTAGATACCCCTAGTTTAACCTCTGAGCCATTCTATTAATTTTTCTTATATATATATATATATATATATATATATATATATAACCTTTAGCCTAGCCTTACCGCTTGTCGAAAGTCCAAATGGTTGGTTGCTAGTTACTCGGTATGATTGGTTGATTTTTGCTTATAGTTTGCTAGCGTTTTGTTACGAGGGTTGTACCATTCCAACGAAGATGAAGAGTGCATGCTTTGTGTTTCGTTTGTTTTTGTGGTGTACACTTATATTAAAGTGTTGGGAAATTGTTAGTTGTTCGAATGAAAAAAAAGTGAAAATGAAAAAAAAAATCAAAAAAAGAAGAGAAAGAAAAGTGATGAATAAAAGTTGGATTGTTGTTGGCATTTGTGACTTATTGATATATTATGATATGTGCCGGATATATTGATGAGAGGTTCGATCACCTCGCGGGTTTGTGGATTGTCGTAACTAGCAACATGGGTTTTTTGGACTTGTCGACATGTATATTGTAAAACCATTTCCAGTAAATATTTCCCATGCCTTATCCACACCCTTATTAACCCTTCTTCACTAAAAAGAACCTCATTCTTCCTATATGTGACAAGTTGTGCTTCAACAGTATCTAGTCCTCTTTTATAAGTAGTTGACTCAAATTTAGTTTGAAGTTGTTTAGCAAGCAAATCATCATATTGTTTCTTAAGAGTTTCATAGTTATTCAGACAGGTTTTTGAACAAGTTTTTACCTTAGGGTCTAAAGAAGCCATAGGAGCCATCTCTTCCTTGTGAGTAAATGATTCTTCTTGATAGTTTCTTCTAGATTAAAGTTTGAGAACACAAGCTCTGATACCACTTGATAGGAATTAAGATCATTTAAGCTCGAGTTTGTTTAGAACTCATCTAGGATTAATAATAACAAAGATTGATATAGCACAACGGAATTTAAACAAAGAATCAATGTTATTAAACAAGGTTTTACATGCGTACATTCATACCAAGCCCGAATTATATATGATCAGTATATAACGGTTACTCTAACTAGTAACAGTGATCAAGAAAATCTTGATTACCTTGTGCCTAAACCAACTCTAATAGACGTCTACATCTCTACACGTTTTGGTGCACACACACACTTTTTCATTTGCACAAAACCTATGTCTATGATCTTTTTATATAGGGAGAGATCAAGACTTACAAATGAAGTAATATATATGTATTAGGAAACTAATTAAAACTAATTAAAACCTTCCTAATCTTTATCTTTGATATCTTTGACCAAATCTTCCATAATTCTCCACAAGCTCGTAAAATTCCAATCTTGATGATTTAGTCCTTATGTTTCATTCTTTTGTTCTTTTGTCTCATCAAATCAATAATTCCCAACAATCTTCCCCTATTTGATGATGACAAAACAACAAGGTTCTTGCATGAACTTCCCCTGAAGTTGAGATCATGGATCTCCCTGAATGAAACAAAATCTTCCTTTGTAAATTGCTAACTACTTCCAATCTTCCCCTTAACTTAAGAACTTTCCCTTAAGTTAAAATCTCCATGTCATGCCACCACAGGATCTATAAGTTGCTCTTCATCTCTGTAACTTCTTCCTTCTTTTCTTTGTTTTCCTGTACCTCAGAACCCATAGCTACAAAGGTATTTACTCTTTTCATTTCCTTGTGAAACAACTTTTGAATTTCATCAAAACTCTTTCCTTTTAGTTGTTTGTATGTATATCCACCCATGTGCTTAAGATAAGTAGACATTTGAGTTCTCTTTTGTGCCTTGGTAGGAGGTCTGTTTCTCTTTTCTTGTGCTCTAAGTGCAGCAAAATGATTTCTTCTTTTCTCCATCAGTTCCATAAACAGTTTTGCTTTTTCCTCATGTGTCAATTCCTCTCTTTCCTTTGATTGGAGTCTCTCAGCCAGCAATCTATCATCCTCCATCATAGCTTATGTATTTTCCCATGACACAATCAATGCTACGTTGGCTTCTTCTTCTTGTTTCCTTACCAGCTTTTACTCTTCTAATAATTCAGCATCCAGTTTAGCTTGAATATCTCTTGCAATTTGTTCATCAAGAGCAATTTGATCTTTTCTCTTCAAAGGAACTTCAGGTTCAATCATAATACCTTTTCCTTTATCTTTAGAACTTGAAGGTTTTATCTCTTGTGGAACTCTGAACTCACTTGGCTCCTGAACTACCACCCCTTTATCCTTGGGTCTTGTAGTTGTTGTTGTTGTATCAGCAGTAGTAACAACTTTAGGCTTAGCTGCTTTAATCTGTGTAAGTGTCTGAGCCAAAGTGATTTCCTCATTTGTTATAGGAACAACACTATCATCACTAGTAGTACTATCATCAAGCTTCTTAGTACTCTATTCATTTTTCCAGTCAATCTTGGCTTCCACAGGCATCTCAACATCATCCAAAACTCCAGTATCAAATATCAAGTCATCATCTTGTCTTTCTTGAGTTTCATCAACTAAGGAAACATCAACATCAGCATCAATATCTTCAATACCACCAGCAGCACTAATAAACATAAGCAGTAGTAATATTAGTACTAACAGTACTAATATATACTAACAGTAGTAACTTGTACTAGCAATATTAACTTTTACTACTAACAGTACTAACTACTTAGCTTATATTTTAGTCTTCAACACTGAGCAGTCTTAACTTCAACTAACAGTAGTAACTTTATGCTATCAGTACTAAATTATACTAACAGTAGTAACTAGCAGTGGTAACATTATACTACCAGTACTAACCACTTAGCATAATTTCCATTATGTACCTGAGCAGCAGTAACTTCTAAGAATCCATGAAGTCTTTTAAGACCCAACAATCCTCCCCTAAACTTGATGTTCATCTTCTGAATCTTCAAGTTTCTTCTTTAAAAGTCTTCATCACACTTCAGGAAGATGCATTCAAACCTTTCATTTTCCTTTTTGCTGCTTTACCATAAGCTTCAGCAGTTGATAACACATCTCATTTTGATGATCAGTTTGAAGTTTCTTGTTGAGCACATCGGCGATGGTAATTGGTGTAAGGGGGTATCTTCTTTCAACCAACATAAAAATGTAAAGATTATCAAATCTTACAAAGTGAACTCCATATGAATCAATCAACTTCCAAGTAGTCACCCTGTATCCTTGCAACATTCTCCATACATCACTTTTTATGTCTGGTTCAAACATAACTCTCAAATCTCCATACAATACTCTTTCAAATTCATCTTCAGGCCTTGTATCACCATACTTTCCCTTCACTATCCTGTCACACCCCCAAAATCGGACGGCAGCGGAATAGTAATATTGGGGTGCGACTTCAAGGCACAAGGGACAAGTCACAGAAAACGATCTCAAAAGAGACGTTTAAATAAATTTCACATTCGTTATATTAAAATCAGAGTTTACAAAGGATCCCATTTATAATGCAATAGAAACATTTTGTTTATTTTAAAACGTTTGTCGAATGGTATACAAGTTATTAAGCTTTTAAAAATATATCCACGCAACTTGAATGCTCCCAATGCTCAGCTAGCAGAATAATAACCTGAGAAAATACACGCAAAAATGTCAACAATAATGTTGGTGAATTCATAGGTTTAGGTAAAAACAATATTGAAATAATTTAAGAAATATTTTTGTAAGAAAAGAAGCGTTACAACATTTAAAGGTATCAGTTCTGAAATCCAAGTAGTGATTTAATAAATCTAGTAATGTTTAGTAGTGGACCACAAGATCAAAGTAATGGTGGACTAAGTACGTATTCCGATGTGCAAAACAAGTAAGGTAGACAAGGGAAACACATTCACCAAGTCTAAATATATAACAGGTATTATTGCACTAAGATCATGACCCCGAAGCCTTAACTAGATTTGTGCCCCAATCAGAATATAGGATGCTTGCCAACAACCTAACACCTCTCAATGTTAAATGCACCCGATCAAACTAGTGACCCAAGTAAGGTGGGGATTGTCAATCCCGATAGATCTATCCACAACACTCGCGCTTACTACAATAGCAATTAACGGTTCATGATAAGTAGGGACTTCACGGCAATAAGGTAACTTAGCAATAATATTCAGGCAGTAATCTGGATAGCATACACTTTGTAAACACTTGTGTCCGTAGTAAAACAATCATGTCTAAAATTCACGGTTTCAAATATAGGTATTCACGATCTCAAATCATGTAGTAAACAAATCAAACTTAGTAAAAATAATCATGTAACGCTTACGTATAGAAATCAATAAGTTTATGTAGTAAAACGAGCACGTATTCTCACCCCGAAAACAGTTTAAGAAAACCATTAAAAGAGAAAAGGTGGGGCTATGAACTCACAAAGTATTGAAAGGTAATTGTACTGTAGTAAAATATACAAGTTTGTAAACGAGCATGTATTCCCCTCGCGGGTTTATAAAACATTGAAAAGATTGAAATGCGAGACTATGAACTCACCTTAGGAAATGAATGATCGAGGTATAACAGAAAATGCGTCACGATAAAGACGGAAAGCAACCTAATTAGATATAGGTCGAATAAGTACTACGTACTATGAAATAAGTAATACCGTATATAAGTCTATATAGCTACATCACCATCTAATCGTGTTTGTGAAATAATGATTAAATCCCATTTGATAAATAAATGCCATGTATTAAAGCTCGTATAATCGTTAAATAGTTCAATCGCCTTTGTAAAATAATATTTATTAAGTTTAAGACATGTATAAATATTATATAAATGATTCTAAAATGTTTCGCAAAAATTTATAAAAAAAACGAACCAACACTATTCATCTCAGGAAATAGTGTCTAGTTTACAAAATATACATCCGAAAATTATGAAAATCGGCAGGTTTATGTAAAATGTCGTTCCGAACAACTTTGTAGTTTTACATTTCGACTCAATCAGACCCGAAGGCCCTCGAAAATGAGCTTCAGCAGCTGCTGAAGCGTGCACAGTTTTTCAGCTTATATATATAATGTTCGATAACTTTGAAACGTCGTATCTTACTCGTTTTAACTCCGTTTTTAGTGATTCTTTCGAGTACGTCTTCGTAATTAAAAGTTTTATAATTATTTTCCAAAAATGTATCTGTTGTGAACAGTAAATTTTATAAAATTAGTTTTATAAAAGTTTAATTAACGTATAACTCGTAAACTATGTATCTTCTTCGTTATAAATCCGTTTTTCGAGTTTCTTACCTTTTTGGAATCGTCATGAGACGTAGTATTTTATAAAAATATAAAATGTATACTTTATAGTTCGAATTTAAATCAGCCCTTTTTAGTAGTTATATACATTTATTTATATAACTTGTTTTATATAGGTTTTAACTTAGATAAAATACCACAAATACTCCATAAGTCTTTATATCATATGCCTCATA
This sequence comes from Tanacetum coccineum, assembly GCA_026074375.1. Taxonomy (NCBI): domain Eukaryota; kingdom Viridiplantae; phylum Streptophyta; class Magnoliopsida; order Asterales; family Asteraceae; genus Tanacetum; species Tanacetum coccineum. Next base: position 16,441 of record BQNB010038406.1, on the reverse strand, counting down.
TATTATAAAATCCTTTAGTCCATATTTGTCCAAGAATGTCCAAAAAAAATTTGTCAAACTTATTTATTTAACCTCATAACCATTATAATTAAATAATTCTTCATAACTTAACAAATATTTTACATAAATATTCCATTGCTTGTAAATCCTTGATTACAACATATTAGTATATTTTTACATCATATTAGCCATGTATAAGATAAATTTTGGGTATGATTTTAACATGTTCATATGTTATAAACTTTATAAAATATACTTAGATGGTGATTTAACTATACACAATTATGTAAAACATGAAAATAGATAATGGAATAGATTAAGAACTTAGATAGACCTTAGGTGAATGAGTGATGAATGAAGAACAAGATCACACCCTTGTGATCAAACTGACAATCAAGATGAAAAACTTAGTTCTCTTAAGAAAACCTTAACTTGCTTAAGCATTGTAAATGCTGTACCAATCCTTCCAATCTTCTTAGTATGCCTTAGAAATGATATGGAAACACTTATAAATGTGATAAAATAAATTTTATGGATGGTTTATGGTAAATATTTTTGGGACGTAGGTATGTAGGCCAAAAAGAGAAAAATGTGTTTGATTTCACTTAAAGAAATGTTACATGTATGTTTTTCTTTACTTGCTAATGTCTTATGTACTACAAAGACTAGTCAAAATACTTGTAATCTTGACCAAGACCAAGAGAAAACATGGAGAGGGTTTCAAGGAAGAAAGGTGGTCAATGTTTTAGTTTCGATGGCGTAAGTATTTAAACATCTATGTTTGTACTTGTTTTCTTAGTTGGTAAAATGTGTACCTTTGTCCCCTTTTGATCTTTGTTTTTGTGCGAATTCCATGGGGTGAAAAAGGGCTAAGGAGTATCTTTTTGTGTGTGTGTGTGGTGATAATATACTTGCATTTACTTGAACTTTTAAAAGTGTAGTTTTATCCATAAAGTGTATACTTGTAAAGTTTATGTCCTAGTTGTTTCCTTTATGAGTAAATTGGATAACATAATAAATATGAGTAACGTTTTATAAACTTTGAGCATTGAGAAATAAAAATGGTTATTTGTTGAAGCGTAGATTAATTTTGGTGGTTCCGAGAATGCCTAAACGTAGTTTATCGCGAAACGTAAACGCTTTACGTAACCAATAAAAATAAAATATAAAAAGTTAATTATTATTTTTGAAAAAAATAAAACTAATGCTTGCTTGGACGAAAAACTTTTAATTCGTTTGGTTGTTCCGTTTTTGTTAATATGATTAATTTTTTACTTACGCAGATTTATTTTATGTGATAAGAATTAAAAGTAAACGCGCACGAGACTAAAAAAAATATAAATAAATAAATAGTGAAATAAGGACGAAATAAATGACGTCGTAAATGACCTGAAAATACGAAATGTTACAGTCTCCTCCGGTTAGAAGAGCCTTGTCCTCAAGGCTCAGGTTGCAACACCTGAAGAAGGTACGGGTTCAGAGAAGAGATGCGGAAATTTCTCTTGGATTTGTGTTGATGAAGAGGTGTAGGTTTTAAGGTGACTACTCTCAGCATGACATGGTTCTTCCTGAATGCATAGGTAATCAGTCTATGCACCAAATATACATAGGTGATTAGGCTATGTATATTTGAGGGCCAACGATGCAATGCTCATTTTCGTCAAAATAGTGTGATGTATGAAATGGTATCAAATAGTTTTATAACGTAATGAAATAGTCAATAAAGTGAACGTGAAGTAGCTCATAGGGTGACAACAAAATGGTAGCAAAATGATTTATGGGTTGACATCGAGATTGTTTGTAAAGCGATAGGTCATAACAAGTATAAAGAATATCCAGAACGAAGCAAAAGCTGTCAAAGAAAATGAAAGTAAAGAATTATCAATCAAACAAAATGAAACGTTTTAAAAAAAGGACGTTGTTCTAAAGGTAGGTGTTCCAGGTGACACGTATGAGGTGACAAGTTAATTGTCGTACTCCCATCAACTGGAAGACTTCAAAACGATGGATTACAAAACAACATGTGCGATCATAAGAAGAGTGTTCCAACTCGGAGTCGAATGGTAAAGTAACTAGTAGAATTTACAAAATATGCCGAATTTTCGATATCATCAAAAGGGAATAAGTAAAGTCGCGTAAATGGTTGAAGTTAATCGTAAGAGATCAAGAAGAAATTAACCCATAAGTATATGTATCATTATATAATACAAGTATTGACGCTCAATGGAGTAAATGAGAAATCAGGAAGTATACAAAAATAAGAATGATCAATATTTTTATAACTGACCTATATAAGGTAAATAGTAAGACGTCATAAGATAGACATAAGAGAACGAAATCATAGTCTAGTATTAAATACTCCTTATCCATGTAATAGTAGTAGGGGTGCAAAAGAGAGCATATAAGTGACCTGGGATGCAAGCGCGGCGCGGAATATCGGATATAAACAAGGAAGACCTCTATATTTTGAAAAACATGTCTTAGTCTGGTTTTGAAAACGACCCTAGTTCTCTATGACTTAGCTCTGATACAATCTGTCACACCCAAAATTCGGCGGCTCAGCTGTATAGTAACATTGGTGGTGGACTTCACAGGCACAAGTACAAGTCACAGAAAACGACCTCAAAAGAGACGCTTTATAAAATGTCACATTCAATTTAGTAAAAATGTCAGAGTTACACAGGTCTCACTTGTAATGTATTAGAAAACATTGTCAAAATGTTTATTTAATGGTACTCAATTTATTAAGCGTTCAAAAATATATCCGCGCGACTCGAATGCTCTCAATGCTCCACTAGCAACTAAAAACCTGAGAAAATACATGCAAAAACGTCAACAATAATGTTGGTGAATTCATAGGTTTAAGTAAAAGCAGTATTGAAATAATTTAAGAAATATTTCAGAAGAAAAGTAGCGTTACAACATTTAAAAGTGTTATTTCTGAAATCCAGGTAGTGATTCAATAAGTCAAGAAATACTGATATAATTAAACAGTTTAGTGGCACAGATTACTTAGTGATGGCGGACTAAGTATGTATTCCGAAGTCCAAAACAAGTAAAGTAGACAAGGGAAACAAATTCACCAAGTCTAAGTATATATTATTGCACTAAGCTCATGACCCCGAAGCCTTAACTGTATGTCTGCCCCAAATAAGTAGGGTGTCTGCCAAAACAAGCTACAGTTCCTCTAATTGGTTAAATGCACCATGATCAACTTTGTGACCATTAAATTTTCGTAGGGAGATTGTTAGTCCCGATAGATCTATCCACAACACTAGCGCTCACTATAATAGCAATTAACGGTTCATGATATTAGGGACTTAATTGGCACTGTGGTAACTTAGGCAATAATAATCAGGCAATAATCTGGATAGCATACAGTTTAAAACACTTGTGTCCGAAGAAAACAATCATGTTGTTCAAAATTCACGATTTCAAATATAGGTATTCAACGATCTCAAATCATATAGTAAACAAATCAAGCTTTGGTAAAAATAGTCATGTAATGCTTATGTTTAGAAATCAATAAGTTTACTTAGTAAAACGAGCATGTATTCTCACCCCGAAAACAGTTTATGAAAACCATTAAAAGAGAAAAAGTGGGGCTACGAACTCACCGTGAGTGAATGAATGATTGAGGTATAACAGAAAATGCATCCACGATAAAGACGGAAAGCAACCTAATTAGATATAAGCCGAATAAATACTTAGTACTCATGTATGACGGAAGACATATATAATTTATATAGCTTTAATCACCATCTAAGTGTGTTTGTGAAATCATGCTAAATTTCATTTGAAATTAAATTACCATGTATTTGATCTCTGTATAATGTTTTTAACAGTTTCAATTGCCTTTGTAAACAATATTTATAAAGTTTAAAACTAAGTATAATATTATTTAAGTGTTTCAAAATTGTTTCGCAAAAATTGTTTCTTAAAAAACGAAATCCTAACACTAATTCACCTCCGGAATAGTGTCTGTTTACAAATATATACATCCGGAAATTATGAAAATTGCAAAGTTTATGTACAATGAAATGTCGTTCCGAAACAACTTTGTAGTTTGTACATTTCGACTCAATCGGACCCGAAGGTCCTCGAAAATGAGCTTCAGCAGCTGCTGAAGCGTACACAGTTTTTCAGCTTTTATATATAATGTTCGATAACTTTGAAACGTCGTATCTTACTCGTTTTAACTCCGTTTTTAGTGATTCTTTCGAGCAGATTCTCGTAATTAAAAGTTCTATTTATTTATGATGTTTTTCAAAAAATAATGTCTTGATGAACAAGTAAAATTTTATAAATTATTTTTATAATGTACTAATTATCGTATTAAACTCGTAATTAACGTATCTCCTTCGTTATAAATCGGCTTTTCAAGTTCTTTACATGCTTGGAATCGTCATGAGACGTACTATTTTTATAAAATATAAAATATATATTTTTATTTCGTATTTTAAACATCCCTTTTTGTATATTTATATATTTATTTATATAACTTGTTTTATATAAATTTTCAACTTAATAAAATACCACAAGTCCTTCCCAAGTCTTAATATCGTATGTCCATTAGTCCTTATTGTCCAAGATTTGTCCATGATCAAAAGTCCTTTATACTTTTACATGTTCATAAACTTATATAAGTAGCCTTTCAAAACCATTAACTTATATGTACTTTATATGATTTAATCAACACTTGAACAATATTTATTTTCCCATTACAACATGTAACAATATCCAAATAACATATGACAAAGTGTAGCAAAACATAACCAAGTAAAAATTCATTTTACAAGTTAATAAGTATCCCTAATGGTGATGAGCCATATAATCATTATATATACGCACATGAAATCATAAGTATGAAATGAGTAGGGTTTTAGATAACCTTAGGTAAATGAGTAAAGAATGACCAACAAATCACACCCTTGTGATTTAAACCTTAGCTTGAAAACCAAGGATGAAAACCTTAGTTTTCTTAAGGAAACCTTAACTTGCTTAAGCCTTGAAAATGCTTAACCAAGCCTTCCAATCTTCTTAGTATGCCTTAGAAATGATATGGAAACACTTGTAAATGTGATAAAATAAATTTTATGGATGGTTTATGGTAAATATTTTTGGGACGTGAGTATGTAGGCCAAAAAGAGAAAATTGTGTATGATTTTTACTTAAAGAAATGTTACATGTATGTGTTTCTTTACTTGCTAATGTCTTATGTACTACAAAGTTTGTAAAAATACTTGCAATCTTAACCAAGACCAAGAGAAAACATGGAGAGGGTTTCAAGGAAGAAAGGTGGTCAATGTTTCTAGTTCATGGCTAAGTATTAAACATCCTATGTTTGTACATGTATTCTAGTTGGTAAAATGTGTTCCTTTGTCCCCTTTTGATCTTTGTGTGCCGAATTCCATGGGTAGAAAAAGGGCTAAGGATATCTTTTATATCTTGTGATAATATACTTGCATTTACTTGAACTTTGAAAAGTGTAGTTTTATCCATTAAAGTGTTATTACTTGTTAATAGTTTTATGTCCTAGTTGTTTCCTTTATGAGTAAATTGGATAACATAATAAATATGAGTAAAGTTTTATAAACTTTGAGCATTGAGAAATAAAAATGATTATTTGTTGAAGCGTAGATTAATTTTGGTGGTTCCGAGAATGCCTAAACGTAATTTATCGCGAAACGTAAACGTTTTACGTAACCAATAAAAATAAAATATAAAAAGTTAATTATTATTTTCGAAAAAATAAAATAATGCTTGCTTGACGAAACTTTTAATTCGTTTGGTGTCCGTTTATGTTAAATGATAATTTTTAGCTTACGCGATTTAATTATGTGATAAGAATTAAAAGTAAACGCGCACGAGACTAAAAAAATATAAATAAATAAATAGTGAAATAAGGACAAAATAAATGACGTCGTAAATGACCTGAAAATACAAAAAATACGAAATGTTACAGTCTCCTCCGGTTAGAAGAGCCTTGTCCTCAAGGCTCAAGTCGCAGCACTTGAAGAAAGTACGGGTTTAGAGAAGAGATGCGGAAATATGAGTGAAAAATTAAATTCGACAAAATTTAAGGTGACTACTCTCAGCATGGCATGGTTCTTCCTGAATGCATAGGTAATCAGTCTATGCACCAAATATACATAGATGATTAGACTATGTATATTTGAGGGCCAACGATGCAATGCTCATTCTCGTCAAAATGGTGTGATGTATGAAATGGTATCAAATAGTTTTATAGCGTAATGAAATAATCAATAGAGTGAACGTGAAGTAGCTCATAGGGTGACAACAAAATGATAGTATACAGCATTAAAATGGTTCATAGGTTGACATCGAGATTGTTTGTAAAGCGATAGGTCATAACAAGTATAAAGAATATCCGAACGAACGCAGAAGCAGTCAAAGAAAATGAACGTAAAGAATTATTCAATCAACAAAATAAACGTAAAGAGTCGTGTTCTAAAGGTAGGTGCTCCAAGGTGACACGTATGAGGTGACAAGTTAATTGTCGTACTCCCATCAACTGGAAGGCTTCAAAACGATGGATTACGAAACAACATGTGCGATTCAAAATCATAAGAAGAGTGTTCCATCTCGGAGTCGAATGGTAAAATAACTAGTAGAATTTACAAAATATGCCGAATTTTCGATATCATCAAAAGGGAATAAAGTAAAGTCGCGTAAATGATCGAAGTTAATCATAAGAGATCAAGAAGAAATTAGTCCATATGTATAGGTATCCTTATATAATACCAGTATTGACGCTCAAGGAAGTAAATAAGAAATCAAGAAGTACACGAAAATCAGAGTGATCAATATTTATATATCAAACCGATATAAGGTAACTAGTAATATGTCATATGATAGACATAAGAGAACGAAATCATAGTCTAGTATTAAATACTCATTATCCATGTAATAGTAGTAGGGATGCAAAAGAGAGCATATAAGTTACCTGAGAGCAAGCGTGCGCGGATATCCGATAAAACAAGGAGAGACTCTATATTTTGAAAAACATGGTCATAGTCTAGGTTTTGAAAACGACCTAGTTCTCTATGACCTGAGCTCTGATACCAATCTGTCACACCCCCAAAATCAGACGGCATCAGAATAGTAACATTGGGGTGCGACTTCAAGGCACAAGGGACAAGTTACAGAAAATGACCTCAAAAGAGACGTTTAAATAAATTTCATATTCGTTATATTAAAATCAGAGTTTACAAAGGATCCCATTTATAATGCAATATAAACATTTTGTTTATTTTAAAACGTTTGTCGAATGGTATACAAGTTATTAAGCCTTCAAAAGTATATCCGCGCAACTCGAATGCTCCCAATGCTCAGCTAGCAAAATAATAACCTGAGAAAATACACGCAAAAACGTCAACAATAATGTTGGTGAGTTCATAGGTTTAAGTAAAAAGCAGTATTGAAATAATTTAAGACATATTTCAGAAGAAAAGCAGCGTTACAACATTTAAAAGTGTTATTTCTAAAATCCATCAGAAATCCAAGTAGTAAATCAAGAAGTATTTAAAATTGGACCACAAGACTTAGGTAATGGTGGACTAAGTACGTATTCCGAAGTCCAAAACAAGTAAGGTAGACAAGGGAAACACATTCACCAAGTCTAAATATATAATAGGTATTATTGCACTAAGCTCATGACCCCGAAGCCTTAACTAGATTTATGCCCCAATCAGAATATAGGATGCTTGCCAACAACCTAACACCTCTCAATGTTAAATTCACCAGATCAAACTAGTGACCCAAGTAAGGTGGGGATTGTCAATCCCGATAGATCTATCCACAACACTCGCGCTTACTACAATAGCAATTAACGGTTCATGATAAGTATTGACTTCACGGCAATAAGGTAACTTAGCAATAATATTCAGGCAGAAATCTGGATAGCATACACTTTGTAAACACTTGTGTCCGTAGTAAAACAATCATGTATAAAATTCACGGTTTCAAATATAGGTATTCACGATCTCAAATCATGTAGTAAACAAATCAAACTTAGTAAAAATAATCATGTAACGCTTACGTATAGAAATCAATAAGTTTATGTAGTAAAACGAGCACGTATTCTTCACCCGAAAACAATGTTTTAAGAAAAAACTAAAGAGTTAATGTGGGGCTATGAATCACACTTGAGTGAATGAATGATACGAGGTATATACAGAAAATGTGTCACGATAAAGAAGAAAGAAACTATTAGATGTAGCTGTATAAAGTACTAATACCAATTTATATAATTCTATATAGCTACATCTCACCTTCTTAATGTGGGGTTTGTGAAAATGTTTAAATTTGCATTTGATAAATAATACCATATATTTTGACCTCGTATAATCGTTTAATGGTTTAATCGCCTTTGTAAAGTAATATTTATAAAGATTCAAATAAGTATAAATATTATTTAAGTGATTCCAAAATGTTTTGCAAAAATTTATAAAAAACGAACCAACACTATTCATCTCAGGAAATAGTGTCTAGTTTACAAAATATTACATAGTAAAATTATGAATATCGGTAGATTTATGTTAAAATGTCGTTCGAACAACTTGTAGGTTTACATTTCAATCAATAAGACCTGAAGGCCTCGAGATGAGCTTACAGCTGCTGAAGCATTGTGTACTCAATTTTTCAATTATTATATATATAATGTTCGATAACTTTGAAACGTCGTTATCTTACTCCGTTTTTAGTGATTCTTTCGAGCACATTCTCGTAATTAAAAGTTCTATTTATTTATGATGTTTTCCAAAAATAAATGTCTCTGATGAACAGTAACATTTTATAAATTATTTTTATAAAAGTACTAATTATCGTAAACTCGTAATTAACGTATCTCCTTCGTTATAAATCGGTTTTTCAAGTTCTTTACATGCTTGGAATCGTCATGAGACGTACTATTTTTATAAAATATAAAATATATATTTTTATTTCGTATTTTAAACAGCCCTTTTTGTATATTTATATATTTATTTATATAACTTTTATATAAATTTTCAACTTAATAAAATACCACAAGTCCTTTCCAAGTCTTTATATTGTATGTCCATTAGTACTTATTGTCCAAGATTTGTCCATGATCACAAGTCCTTTATACTTTTACATGTTCATAAACTTATATAAGTAACCTTTCTAAACCATTAACTTATATATACTTTATATGATTTAATCAACACTTGAACAATATTTATTTTCCCATTACAACATGTAACAATATCCAAATAACATATGACAAAGTGTAACAAAACATAACCAAGTAAAAATTCATTTTACAAGTTAATAAGTATCCCTAATGGTGATGAGCCATATAATCATTATATATACACACATGAAATCATAAGTATGAAATGAGTAGGGTTTTAGATAACCTTAGGTAAATGAGTAAAGAATGACCAACAAATCACACCCTTGTGATTTAAACCTTAGCTTGAAAACCAAGGATGAAAACCTTAGTTTTCTTAAGGAAACCTTAACTTGCTTAAGCCTTGAAAATGCTTAACCAAGCCTTCCAATCTTCTTAGTATGCCTTAGAAATGATATGGAAACACTTGTAAATGTGATAAAATAAATTTTATGGATGGTTTATGGTAAATATTTTTGGGACGTGAGTATGTAGGCCAAAAAGAGAAAAATGTGTTTGATTTCACTTAAAGAAATGTTACATGTATGTGTTTCTTTACTTGCTAATGTCTTATGTACTACAAAGACTAGTCAAAATACTTGCAATCTTGACCAAGACCAAGAGAAAACATGGAGAGGGTTTCAAGGAAGAAAGGTGGTCAATGTTTCTAGTTCATGGCTAAGTATTAAACATCCTATGTTTGTACATGTATTCTAGTTGGTAAAATGTGTTCCTTTGTCCCCTTTTGATCTTTGTGTGCCGAATTCCATGGGTAGAAAAAGGGCTAGGGATATCTTTTATATCTTGTGATAATATACTTGCATTTACTTGAACTTTTAAAAGTGTAGTTTTATCCATAAAGTGTATACTTGTAAAGTTTATGTCCTAGTTGTTTCCTTTATGAGTAAATTGGATAACATAATAAATATGAGTTTAGTTTTATAAACTTTGAGCATTGAGAAATAAAAATGGTCATTTGTTGAAGCGTAGATTAATTTTGGTGATTCCGGAAATGCCTAAACGTATTAAATTGCGAAACTTAAACGTTTTACGCAACCAATAAAAATAAAATATAAAAAGTTGATTATTACTTTCGTAAAAATAATATATTGCTTGCTTGACGAAAACTTTAATTCGTTTGGTGTCCGTTTACGTTAAATGTTGATTTTTAGTTTACGCGATTTAACTATGAAATAAGAATTAAAAGTAAACGCGCACGAGACTAAAGAAAAATAAATAGTGAAAAAAAAATGACGAAATTAATGACGTCATAAAATGACCTGAAAATACGAAATGTTACAGGTGATTGGTTTGAAGCGGAGTTAGAGAAATGCTAGAAAATTTGACAGAAAAGGAACGATAGTCATTCAAAACTTAGGAGGCAAGCCGATGATGCCCTAAGAAAGTGGGAAGCCCAGATCGATCAACTTAGAAGGGAAGAACATGATGTGAGTGAGTGCATGATGGTTCACACACCAAAAAATGACGTGCATAAGAAAGAAACCAGACAAATTGAAAGGATATCAAGCCTACCTGAGAAACCTAACCCGGGAAGTCTTACTATCCCTTGTTCAGTTGATATGTTTAGCATAAATGCAATAGCAGACTTAGGAGCCAGCATTAGTATTATGTCTGAGTCTATGTTGGATGAATTAAGTCTTACTGACCCAAGGCATGTTAACATCATATTAGAAATGGCTAATAAAACTAGGCGTGTCTCCCAGGGGATAGTTGAAAACGTCCTGGTAAAAATTGATAAGTTTTCTTTCACCTCCGACTTTGTAATCATTGATACAAAGGAATTAAACAGTAAAACTATCATTCTTGGTTGACCCTTTTTAGCAAACATTCGTGCTGAGATTAATATTTCCACCAAAGAAGTCTCGCTTGGGATTAAGGAAGATAGGGTAAAAATCAAAATGAAGGAACAAGCGTGTAATACGGCTGTGGATGACCACCTTAACAAACGACCATCATCACAAGTTGAACTAAGTCATGGAGCTGTCAATAAAACCTATTGGTGTGAACCTGTTCACCAAGAACATGAAAAAGGATACACATTATGGGCATCATGTGACCCTCACCATGAAATATGCGATGGAGGGGGAATCCCGGATAAAAAATTGAAGCATTACTGGAAAGGCACAAACGATAATGATCGCATAAACTTAGAATGGGAAGGATTAAGTTGTACCAATTGGGTAAGGGCAAGGTACGGTAATGTGAATGATATAACTAAAGAAAGAATCCTTCAAAAATTTTGGGACAATAAGCTTGGAGGACAAATACGAGAAAAGATCTTAACAGAAGAACAGGAAGATCCTGAGAAATGTGGGGAGACCAAGGAGAGAGCAATAATCGGGGAAATGGTTAACAAGTTACCTGAAGAATGGTTTTTAGAGGTTAGCAGAGATAAGGATGACTTGGAAGGAATCATTGACTACCTAGAACCTATATTATATGATGGATTCATTGACTACAATGATGAAGCTTATAAGCAAAGGAGGAACAAGTTACTAGGAATGCCTTATATAGAACCCCCACCAATTAAAAAAGAAGAAGCTGAAATAACTAAGTATAACCTAGGGGCTGGTGAGGTATTCATGAAAACTAAGATTTTGAACATAAAAGAATTTCCCAGAACAGCAGCTAACATCGCCGATATAAGGGCAGAAATAATTAAAGATAGAAATAGTAGTTCGAAAGATCTTTCCAATACAAAAAGGAGACATTGGTGTAAACCAATTTACCAGGGGAAGGAAGACATATGCACCAAATGGGCTTCATGTAACCCCCATTTCGACGAATGTGATGGAGGAGACAACCCTAGGGAAAATAAAGAATATTGGGAAAGTAGTAACGATGATATACGAACAACTTTAGAATGGGAAAATTTAAGCTTTGACAACTAGGTAAGAGTGGCCTTTGGAAAGGTATGTAAGATGACTAAAAGAAGAATCTACAAAGATTATTAGAGAAATGAGGGGCAGGAAAAATTGGAAAACGAAGTAACGTAGAATGAGCATGAGTCTAACTTAAAGACTCGTTAATAAACAAAAGTGCTTGTCGGGAGACGACCTGTCTTTTATTTAATAAAATTGCTGTTTGCATGTTTCTTAATTTGTTTTGCAGAATACAGAAGCTAAGAGGCAATTTTCGAGGCTGGCTCGACTCATATTCATTTGGTAACCTTGCTGAATTTGCAGCAGTTACGGCGTAACCACTACAGTTACGCCGTAAACACTACAGTTACGACGTAACCCATTTCAAGGTTACGTCGTAACACCTTAAAACTTAAAATTTTTACCATATGATTACGATGTAACCACTATGGTTGCGCCGTAACCTCCTTCTGAAATCTTAAAAATTTAAGTTTTAAACATGTCTAAACCTTGTATACGTAAATGGACTTTGTGGGTATGTTCTCTGGAAGCCCTCACGAGACTAAACTCGTCCACTTGGGCCACCAAGTGGTTTGAAAGGCTTGTTGCATATGCTAAATGCAATCGTGATTCCTACAAAAGTGAGTTAGGTTTGTATTTCCTGTACACTTCATAATTCTTGTAGAACGGTTTTATGCTTGGGTTTGTTTCCGTGATCACAGGGGATAAAGAGCTTGAGGGATGACGGAAATAAAGATTTCCCCCTAATTTCAAATTTCAAAGCAATGCTCATGGAGTTTCTTGTCTTAATTCTACTCTTTTCTTATTATTTCATTTCCTTAATGTACAATAGGGACATTGTACAAATCAAGTGGGGGGGATGGGAGTAGAATTAATACTTGACGTATGTTTTGCCTTCGATTTTCTAGTTTTCTTTGAAAATTATGCCAATTTTAAAATTTTTGACAAATTTTTCTAAAATAACTAGAATTAATCTTTGTTGAATGCACATTACCCTTTATTATTACTTGGTGAGATTTAAGCCTAATATTCTATTTCCATCATATTATTTAAAAATCCACCAAAATATTAAGTGTGTCGGTAGTATTGTAGACTTTAGAACTTGGCATGTACATCATTTCGAGACCTAATTGATTAGCAGGAATAGAGAGTTCAAAAAGGCAACACTTAGGAAATCACCCAAATAGCCTATATATGTGTATTTATCGACTTGTTACACTAACTTGTTGACCTCCCGTGATAAACCCTTCTGTTGCACTCATTATTAGTGTGAGATACCCCTAGATCACCCATGTTGAGCCAATCTATGTTTTCACCACAACTCTAAATGTTTAGTTACACCATTTCATCTTAGCCTACCTTGTAGTCTTTATTTTCTTTGTGTTGAAATCTCTGGCTACTTAAGTCCATGGTTCGGGGGAATGGGAACGAGAATTATATACTTTCATGAAAGACCAATTAGTTATGATCTATCAAGACCCCCCCTATACTACTACTTTCGACATTATTTATCTTAAGTGGGTGGATGTACGTGTAATATCAAATGTTGTAGGGGCAATAATTAAAGATATAAACCCATGTAGCATTTGCATACCATGAAGAAAAGAGGGTGCAACTAAAAAAGGTCACCCATGTGCTAAAAATATAAAGATGGTGCCAAATAAAAAATAAAAAATAGAGCTAGTAGCCTATAATTGCACCAAAACATCTCTGTAAAAAGGGGCTAGTAGCCCATTATTACACCAAGTCATACCGATACTTATGAAGAATGGAGCTAGTAGCCCATTATTAAAGATCAGATTTTCAAACTTTGACTCTTGGACCCATGGAAGGACAGTAGCTAGTTACGACAACCATAGATTATTTTAGACTATTTGTTTTGTGTTTTTATTAAAAACCATTAAATGTGTATCCCATGTCTATCCTAACCCTTAATAATTCTTTAAACCTTAATACCCTTGTTGCCTTTGAGAGTTATTTAGACCCTAATTCTAACTGGTGCAGACTTGTGTACTTTCCAAGCTTATGATAGAATACATGCTATGACTGTGCAATTGAGCGATCACCCCGAAAATGAAACACTTAGACTAGTGGAGAGCTGAGTGACTTTTTATCCCCTTTTTGTGAGGTGTTGGGCTTTGATGTTTTCTAGCATAAGAGTTTTATAAATTATTTTCTTAAAGTTATTCTCGAGAAATCTTTTTATGAAATGTTTTAACAGGTTCTACTTGAGGGCAAGCAGAAGTCAAGTGGGGGATATTTGATAACATCAAATATTTAATACTTTTTGGTGGCAAAATACCCCCTAAAATACCTGCAAATGTTTCACTAACACTCAAAAACGAGATATTTTCTGCTATTTTGTAGTTTTCATGTGAAATACAAGAAAGTGACAAGAAACAAGGGAAAAATGACTTAAAGTGTAAATTCTGAAGAATGTTACGGCGTAACACCAAAAAATGGTTGCGCCGTAACATAAATTAAGCAAGTACGAAGATCAAGGAAGACTTTACGGCGTAACACCATATCTAGTTATGCCATAACCCTATATTTGGAAGGAAATCTTGTCAAAGTTATCATTACGGCGTAACACCTTATCCAGTTACGCTGCCACAAATATGGAATGAAGATCACGTACATATGGAAGTTATATGAAGGTTATGGTGTAACACCATATCTGGTTATGCCGTTACAACTGCTTAATTATGGAATGTCATGTAAGTTGGTTATGGCGTAACACCTTTACTGGTTACGCCGTAACAAATTCGATATCTACAAATAGAGGCCTCATTCAAGCTATTTCGACATCACTTCCTCCACATCTAATTGGAGAGGCAACAAAGGCTTCCAACCTTCGAAGAATTCCACCTGGAGTCCAAGGGAGATCACACTTTACTTACTCTTTTTATTTAATCGTTCAAAATATGAATACTGTAAGAATTATGAGTTTTCAATATATGATTTCTTCTATCTCTTACTGTGTTACCGTTACCATGATCGGCTAAGCATTTAAAGTGCTGGCCTAGTTATGTAATTACTTTTGTTATGATTGTTTCCTGTTAAATTAAAGTTTCGTTAGATATTCCTTAACTATCGTGTAACCCTGGGTTTTAGTAGTATGGGTGGTTTGGACCTAGCTTGCCCCATTAATAGATTATCTTGTCATGATGAGATCCAATGGGTACTAGGTAGGATCACTAACTCCTTACCTGGTGTAGGAACTGACCGGTCACCGCACATATCACTCAATACTTAAAAAGCATAGGAACTCTTTCAGAGGGGGTTAATAATCTTTATATGGTATTAGATATGTTTTGGGAATAGTTGGGATTAATCACTGTAACCTGGATAACCTACCTCCCAGATGATTCAGGACTGATTCGGAATCGCAGGGAGTATTGGATAGACTATATATGCACATTCAAGTCTATCGACCTTAGAAACCAGTAATGAAACCATAGTTTGACATTGCACAGTAAATTGTCTTGATAACATAGTAATGAAGTAACTAGGTTAGCACGTTTTCTCTCTTGATATCTTCTATCCTTTTAATTTCAGTTATTTATTTTATTGTTTTTCTATTTCTTTCAAATTAAAATCAAAAACCATTTTCAAAACGTGACATTTCAAATTAAAACTAATTACACCTTAACTCTTGGGACGACCTTGGATTTACCATTCTATACTACTCACGATCGGGTTCTCTTCCTGTTAGTGCGTCGTTAGGTAGATCGAGTTTTATAAATTTAAAACTTGATAAAAATATATTTTAAAAGAAAATACGCATCAGTTTACCTTGGTTATTTGGTCACGCTTGTATAATTACAATGGTTATGGGCTAATACCCTCGGGTATTAGCTATCTTATTGAAGATTTAATGTTTGGTTTGTTTTAAACTCGATTTCTTAATTTATCGTTGAAAGTTTAATTATGTTTATCATCTAATACTTGTCTATGTGTTTGAATATGCGACCTATCATTCAATTGGGTCTAGTGATACCTAGCAAGTAATCTAGATACTGGGATAGCTCTCCATATCGTGTTTTATATTACTGGACCAATAGGATCACGAATAATGTTCTATCTTTGTCTTTAAATTATGAGCTTAGTTGGACTGGCAGGCGACCCGTATGCTTCAACAAGTATGTTCTTAATTAATTGATAAAGACTTGAACAGTGAACTACCAGTATATAAAATATCGTCAAACAGTAAGTGGGTAAAGTCCCGATAGGCTAGGGTTTAACAAGATCACCATTGCTTTAATCCCTAGGTAGATTATAATTAAACTAAAAGGATGTTGTATGCGGATACGTTAATTATGACAGGATTCAACTTGTCTAGGTCTTAGGATGATGTCCCGCCTAAGTCTTAAGAATGATATGC
>BQNB010038405.1:0-48778 GCA_026074375.1 Tanacetum coccineum | reverse complement strand
TGTCTTCCTAGGTAGTCGATACGGCATATCCAACTCAATGGTTATGGTGTATTGACCCCACATGGATGTTATCCTTTTATTTATCTACACGTAAAACTTTATTATCAGACTTGTCGATACGGCGTATTCGTTAAACGAATACAGTGTATTCGACCTTTGACCCGCACTTAAATTGTTTAATACAAAGCTCAATGGCTTAAATTGTTCAACGTTTAAATAACAAAGATTTTAGATCATAACAAATATCCCAAGATGTAATGACTCCAAATCTTTTTTGCATGACTCCCCAAAAGAGTATCCCCAATGTATCCTTAGCACCTCGTGCCTCATTGACATGAGAAAACATGCTTTAAAACGTCAACATAAAGTTGGTGAATTCATAGGTTTATGTAAAATATAATGTAGGACCGCAAGATTTTCCCCGTGATAATGCAACAGATGCAAACATCACAAAATGTAATTATGTTTCCCTAAGCTCATGACACTGAAGCTCGACATGTATGAATTGCAATATAAATTGCCAACATTGCCCGTGATGATGTTCTAACCCGCAACATCCTAAATCCGACATGGTATACGTCCGTTGTCTGGTAAACTGGCACAGTGAGCGCTACTCACCCGAACGGGGATGTCAATCCCAAATAGATCTATTTATAACATTCGCGCTCACACAAAGTAATTGACAGTTCATGATAATGGGCTCAGAGGGTTATCGCTACTTAGGCAAACACGTAATCATGTAAAATGTGCACTTGCATCCAATCGTAAAAGAATGGATGTTTCTCACCCCAAAAGTTGTAAATCATTGATATAGTAAAACATGAGGCTATGAACTCACCTTACTAAATAAACTGGAGTATATGAATGAAAACGTCACGGATATGACCGAGTGCAACCTAATTAAATATAGGTCGTATAAGTACCATGTACTTTGAATAACTAATACCACATATAATTCTATATAGTTACATCACCACCTAAAAGTGTTTGTTTAATTTATAAAATTAAACAAGTTAATTTGTACTTGTAAAATAAATGTCCATGTCCTTGAAATTGTAAACACAATATACTTGCCAAACAATTCGTTATTTGTCAAAAATACTTGATGTATTATTTATATAAATTCATTATATAAATGCTTTAATCATTTGAGAAAATAATATTTAAAAACGTTATAAATATTATTTTAGTAAAAACGTCGTATCTCTCTCGTGTTAAATCCGTTTTGCATATTCTTTATACTACGTTCTTTATATGTATGGATTCGTATTTGAAAAATCTAATCAAATTTTACATTCTTTATATTGGTATCTACTATTATGAACAGTAACAGTAAGCGAAAATTTATAAAAATACTTTTTATAAATTTTAATTATTGAAATCGTATATTAATTGTATCTCATTCGTTTTAATTCGGTTTTTAGTGATTTTTATATTCACGTCTTCGTAATTAAAAGTTCTATTTAAGAAAATTATTTCCCAAGAGCCCACTATTATGAACAGTAGCATGTTTTTATAAAATTACTTTTATAAAAATACTTTTTATCGTAAACTTGTAAATAGCGTATCTTCTTCATTTTAAATCCGTTCTTGATGTACCTTATAGTTTTGAAATCCTCATAAGTTGTACTTTATCAGAAAAATAAGCATTCATTTTTATCAGATTCAAAATTTTGGAGTTTTTATAAAAATACTTTTATAAAAACACTTTTACGTATAATCTTGCAAATTCCGTAACTTCTTCGTTATAATTCGGATTTTTGAGTTCTTTATATGCTTACGATCCTTATGAGAAGTACTATTTTTATAAAATATAAAATAAATATCTTATTATACGAATTTAAACAGAAGGTTTTAAAGATTTATATAATTAATTATATAAATTTGTTTTATGTACTTTTTAACTTAAATAAAATACCACAAGTCCTCTAATTTATAAATTAACATCCCTTGTGTATAAATTAAGTCCTCTACATTGTGTTCATATTGTCCAAGAAAATTGTCCAACATATTTATTTACTTATCTAAACTTTATAAATAAATAAATAATCATAACTTGACAAATAATTATATAAATTATCCATTGCTTGTAAATCCTTGTTTTAAACATATTAACATATTTTAAACATCATCTTAACCATAAAAGAAATGTAATTCGTGTATGTATATACATGTATTTATTTTATAAACTTCATAAAATAAACCTAGGTGATGATTTAACTATACACAATTATATAAAACATGAAATTAATATATTGAAAAGATTAGGGTCTTAGGTAAACCTTAGATGAGTGTATGTTGAATGAAGAACAAGATCAAACCCTTGTGATCAAAACCCTAGTTCGAAAATGCAATATGAAAACCCTAATTTCCAAGAAACCCTAATTCGACTTTCTTTCTTGTTTAACCCCTTTAATTACCAAACCAAGCTTCCAAGACACCTTATATATGTTTAACAATAACCCTTGAACACTTGTACTAGCTTGGAAATAAAAAACTATGAAGTTATGTGAGAGTGGAGAGTGAGCCGTGGGCTAGGAGCTCAAAGAGAGAGTTTCTTGCTTTGGTTTATTGTAAAATGATAAGTGTGTGAGTTTACTTACTTTATGGTATGTATTTATAAGCTAAGACTTGCCTGAATACCATCTAATGAAACCATCAAATGGCCTTGGGTTTTCTTCTTGTTTGTGGCCGGTTTAGGAGACCATTAGGGCAAGGGTTTTATGGTTTTTAATTAGTTTAGGTCTTGTAAGAGTAGGTACAAGTATGGTGTGTCTTTGCTTTATGTAAGAATGAAGTGACTAAGGCTTTGCATGCTTGTTCTTGTCCCATTTCTTCCTTGTTCTTGGTCGGCAACCCTCACACAAAAGAATGGACCCAAGGAGGTATAAGAATGTGGTTTTGAACAAAGGGTAAAAGAAATTGTTGTTTATACTTGTTAGTGGAGGTGTAGTGATTTAATTTCAAGTGTAGAGTGTATATGTATATGTAACCGGTTATGGCTTATTTTATGTGAGTATTTTTGAAGTTTTTGGGGTAATGGGTGGTATGGGGGTAATTTAGTTTAAGTGTAGGTGGGTTATGGTTTGCCATGCATTGCAAAAGTGTAGTTTTATTGTGTTACGTAAACGATTTACGTAACCAATAAAAATAAAAGCGTAAAGTAATAAATTATCATCCTAAAAACTTATAACACTTACTTATGAAACATTATTTGTTTAGATACCCGTTTACGTAAATGCCTTATTTTTAGTTACGTAAATTAACTTAGCCGATTTAAATAAAAAGTAAAATGCTAAAAGCCAAAATAAATAATGGAATAAATGAAACAAAAAAAAAATATTGAAAATGCGAAATGTTACAATCGAGATGACGATGCTCCACGAACATGTGTAAATAGGTGTTGAAATTTCAGCCGAGGACTTTCAAGTGGAGCCAAATTTTTGAAAGGAGTGTATGGACACGAAAGTTGTGGCCCGCTAAGGATCGATTGTAGGGTTTTACAATTTGTAAAAAAATATATGGATAGCTATATATGAAAAGAAATAACCGCCTAGAAAAATCATGAATCTGAAATGGTGTCGTTTAGAACTTAACTCAAGCAATACACAGGATTTTAGGAAGTCAAGATCTAAAATCCCTCAGGACGCGTTGGATTATCGATAAATGTTTAAGCTTCGTTGCCCATAGAATTAAGATTATATTAAGAACTTTCAATGCTTCTTGAGAGTTTTTTGTTTCTTGACCTTTTAAACTTTGTGCAACAATACATGCTTATCACGTTAGATCTATTTGTATTGTAGTTCTGTGAGAAAAAGATCTATTTGTATTTGTATTTACGTGTTTCTGATTATTTAGAATATATTGAAATGTAATATTTATTTATGTGACCATGTGTTTTAGGTAAACATGATAAAAATAACATGGGACGCGTGGCGAATGGTATTCGTAAGAAAACACGCAGTATAAATTACCCCCCCCCCCCGCTTGTACCCCTGTAAAGAACAATCATTATGAAATGGAAAAACAGCTACACTTTCATATGACCGCACTACTTAGTGACCTAGAATTATTGCCCGGGTAACCATCAAGAAATTCAAAGACAAAGATGAACTCTAACTAAGGCGGTGGGTTGCAACACATAAGTTTTACAACCCTCCTATGCAGAGTGCCTAACTGTTGTAGTGTAGTATATGCAAGACTCGGGGGGTTATTATCGTTCTCTAGGGGAATAGTTTGGGTAGGTTCGAATTGTATGTTTACTAAGGTCTAAAGGTTGAGAGAAGATTATTTTTATATTTTTATTTTTTTAGAAAGCAAGTAAAATCTTGGGTTTGAAGAGGGGGTTGATTAAACTACTAAATTAAACTACTCCTAATTATGCAAAAAAGTAAATTGATGGAAAAACTCGTATGGTTAAACAAATGTGTTTACCTAATCATGCACTACTCCCTAGTTGTTTTCTCTGATTTTATTGCCCGTCACCCTTGTTAGTGTAATGTGTAAGTATTCCCTAATTCAGCAGCGGGTTGGTCAAGTCCGCTATCTACGTGACAACCTAGACGGTGGTTACCTGCAGACACCGCTCACGTCCAATAGTAAATTCACGCGCAATAAATACTTAATTCGGAATCCACCCCAAGGTGATCTAGATATGAAGATCTAATCACATGTATCCTCTAACCTAATCGCGTTTCCCTAGACGTCTATGCTATGATATGAAGATCAAATAGCTAGTTTTCTAAAGCCTAACGCGCACACCATTAACAAGAAGCAATAATAAAAGAGATTTAACAAATAAGTTTCATGCAATCATAAGCAAACACATATAGATTTAGCCAAGCATGTTAATTGAAAGCGAAGAACAATTAATCAAACAACACATAGATATACTGAATGATTAAAAGGGTAAAAGAATTTCACTTTAGTTAAACATGGAGTATGAATGAGTACAAAAGGGTCTAAAAACCCTAAAATTCGACTAATGTGGCTACTACTAAAGTTCCTCTCGTTTTCCACCCAAAATATGAAAAATAAGATTTGTATATATATATATATATATATATATATATATATATAGGAAATAGGTCCTGACGGCGTCACTATGGTTTCTTGAAGCCGTCAGCCCGCCGAATCTTCTATGGGCTTCTCTTTGTCGGCTAGTGTGACGCCGTCATTCTTCGGGTTGACGTCGTGGCTATGCAGTCTTGACATCATTAGTAGTAAATCTTGACGCCGTCTCTCCACGACCTGAGAAGTCGCAACTTTGATTAATAATTCCCACTTTCTGGGCACTTTTGGTGAAGGCGTCAGAATGGAAGTCGCAATCTTGAAGTGTTGTGTTTTTGTCCAGTTTCTTCCTGAATCGGGCCCAAGTCACGTGCTTTTCCTTCAAATGCTTTTGAAATGCTAAAACATCAAAAGAAATAGCACTCAATGTACAATATTAGTATATTGCATTAGTTCTGGAGTTTAAATGAACCCGGAACAAAGTGTATAAAATGACACTCCTCAAATCCCTACACTAGGGATTTGCTTCTCCTCAGCAAATAACTTTTCTACCTAATAAAAGATCCAAAGTCATGGCATTTAACTACCAATAAAGAAGACATGACATGAATCGTGTTTGACTTTACTTGTAAATTAAAGCACGAAAATGATACACTAGAACCTCACATAAGTGTTTGGATTCTCTCTTTCACACGGTGTAATAATGAATTATAACAATATAAAAAAACAGAAAAAATAAACACTCACTACCTGTCATAGTATATAGATTACCATAAGTTTGATAAAGGTTCAAAACCTCCACCACTTTCGCGTAAGCACCTAGGAATTACTATCAAAGAGGTCATTTAAAGGGTTGTAACGTTAGGTGTAAGGTAAAGGAAACACAGTTAGGGATAATAGGGGAAATTTACTGGTGGCAAGCTAATTATTTACAAGAATACATGTAAAATGCGTTGCTAAGCCAAGACTCGACAAAAACTAGGACAAATATACACAACTTTACATCAAACTATTTCTTTTTCTTTTCTTGACACTTTCTTGACATAGACAAAAACAAGATGGCAACCCCGTACATTCTAACATATTTATTTTATTTTATTTATATATATTTTTTGATTTTTTATATACACTTTTACCCTGCCATCTGCTGAAATAAATAAATACACATGACTCGGGGTTTATAACAACACTCCTACACTTGAGTTTTTAATAATAAAAAATAAACTAACTAAAGACCTGAATTAGAAGGATCAATAAACATGAAGTATATTAGACAAATATGGGAGTAATAGTTTGACTTTCTTCCCCATTTATACATATAATAAAAAACTATCATGAATCCCAATCGTTCCAAAACTGTATACACTAACAATAGACTCGACTTAGCAACCATGTAATCAAGTAAACAATTAACTAGGGTTAAACAATTGTGATAAGAATAATGTACTAAAAATGAGTACATACAAGGAAGGCTTAGGCGATTTTGGTGTAACACTTTGGTGAGGTGTAAACAAATGCTCTTCATTAATAATCCGGAATCCACCAAAAAATTACAAGAACCGCGAAAAGGATAGGCTCGGAGGGGTGTACTAGGGGTATCTTGCACTAAAAATGAGTGCATAGAAAGGGTGTAGGGGTAGTTATATGACCAGTAATATAAGAATAACTATAACAAACACAGGCTAAAAATGAGTTATCCTAATGCCTCTTATCACTTAGCAAATCTTAATCACATGAATGCGATCTCACTAGCAGTCTCCGGATGAATCGCTAAAGCAAGTTCTAGAATCTATAATACTACCGGTACACTCTCATAAGCACTAAAAATGAATGCTTTTATTCCTAAAGATCTAGGGGCGAACCTCACATTTTGGGGGTGAAATTTTTAAGTGGTAGGGTTTTTGTGCTAGTCATATAACTCCTATCCATGAGACGCTTCTAATACTACAGTTTCACCGATATATGCCATAATTTTTTTTAAAATTTGGGTTAAAAACTGTCCTAACTATGTTTTTACAGTAAAACTAAACATCTTTTTAGCAACAAAGCAAACGCAAATGAAAGAATAATTTCTAAGGCTTTTATTACCCCTCACACTTATTTTGAACATTGTTCCCAATGTTCTATGAGTATCCAAAAAACAAAAGGGAAGATAAATAAAAAGCGAGAGAAACTAATACTCACCTGTTTTGCTCAATATCAGAGAAGAAACGAGATAAATTGGCTAAATCGTCATCCAAGAATCGTCCAAGTGAAAATCCAATGAATCTTTCGGACTCTCCTCATCTAATATAACATGTAAATCAAAAAAAAAAAAATAACTATACCTAGAGTAAAATTGGTGGTAGATAATATACAACCTTATTAATCATAAATTATAATCCTAAGAAAGCAGTAAAGATAGAATCTTAGTACTAATGTAATCGTGGCTTTCTGCAATAATCTGGAAAGTTAAAAATTATGGGAATTTAACAAAAATACTTTTCAAAAATTCAAAAAAAAGGCGAATTTCTCCACTGTTACAGCGCTGATGCCGTCAGGAATGAATCCTGACTCCGTCAGGCACACCTGACAGGTTTTTGCAATTTTGTTTTCTGGAAAAATTTCTGCAAAAATAACCTATTAATGATATCCTGGAAAAAATTTACTTTATAAACCACAAAAATGGTTAGTACAAACATATGACTCAAAATAAACAAAACAAAACATAAAGGTGTGATTTAACATAAATTAGTTATTTTACATGTTTGAAATGGTTCTTAAAAACCAGATATTTTCTTCTACACTTATTTTATGCAAAATACATTTGATTGCAATTAAGACAAAGTTAAAAACAAAACAAAGCATCATCACTTATAATTCAAACATATACAAACAAATAATATGAATTAAAAACACATGACACTCCTAAAATGTATAAAATAAAAGATTGGGTTGTCTCCCAATAAACGCTTTTCTTTATTTAACAAGTCTTCTAGCTAGAGTCGGAGTCACACTCCTATGTCCGCGTATGATCCATTCTTTCATATCATTATCTACTTAGTATTCGGGACCTAGATTTAAGCGATTCTTGTACATTAACTTATTCTTTTCATGGGATTCTTAAGTCCCCTCATTAATCTCGACTAGCTAAGCAACTAGTATAGGTGGAACCTTACTCTATGAAAAAGTATTTTAAGCTTAGTATAGTAGCGGGGCATTCCGAAAGATGATGTATCAAAGTGCCTAGTGAATGAGATTCCAAACCCTTAACACAATCATATTCTAATTGAGTAACAGCTCTGAAAGGTATTCCCATCATAACTTCCGTCATATCCCCTAAAATTAATTCTCATATGTCTTCTAATACTACAAAATCCGTTACATAGGTGAAACTTCCAACAAACACATAAATGTCCCTAACAATAGCTACCAAATTCCTTTGCGTATTTTTAAGTCCTTTTACCATTATAGTGTTATAAGCCTTACGCGTGATAATGTTCATTGGCAAAAAAGGATCAAAATAAGAAACAAACTCCCTAAAACCTATCATGCACGGTATGTCCAAGTCACATCCGCCAATACAAATGAATTCTCCCTATATTAGGAATAGAAAATTTCCCACTTTCCCATATTTATTCAATTCAATAAGAACTTCTCTGTCATCTACTCTTCATCTGAATCAATAAAGGGAGAAACACGAGGTGTATCTACAGATTCACTATCTTCTAAGTCATCCATTTCAAACACATCAGGTAGGTTCATAAAATCATTGAACAGTTGCTCAAGGGGGAAAGGTGGTGGTATTATAATATGTGTGTGGTCAATATTCTCAAGACGAGAGTCAATCATGGTTGAGATTACACAGAGCTCATTGAGCTCTTGAGTATCCTAGTCGTGAGTCTTTTTGGTGTGACGGTATGAATGATTCGCGTTTCTCCAATTAATGAAGAATAGAATAATCAAATGGAAATTACAAAACAAATAAACAAAGAAAAGATAGGCTCGAGAAACTTAACCTTATAAAAAGAGAAAAATCTCACTTGATATGAATCTAGTGAGTAGACCTAAGCTAGATAGAATCCGAAAACTAGACTATTCCTCAGCAGCGGCGCCAAAAACTTGATGTGGTGGGTTGCAACGCAGAAGTTTTTACAACCCTCTTAGGCAGAGTACCTAATCGTTGTAGTGTAAGTTAAGGTAAGTACTCGAGGATATTTATTCAGTCTTTAGGGGAATAGTTTGGGTATGCTCGAATTGTATGTTTACTAAGGTCTAAAGGTTGAGGGAAGATTATTTTTATGTTTTTATAATTTTTTAGAAAGCAAGTAAATCTCGGGTTTGAAGAGGGGGTTGATTAAACTACTATATTAAACTACTCCTAATTATACAAAGGTTAAATTGAGAAAACTTAAGGTTAAACAAACGTGTTTTACCTAATCATGACACTACTCCCCCTAGGTTGTGTTTCCTGATTTTAAGACGTCACCCTTGTTAGTGTAATGTGTAGAGATCCTTAATCAGCAAACAGGTTGGTCAAGTCCACTATCTACGTGACAATCTAGACGGTGGTTACCTGCAGACACCGCTCACGTCTAATAGTAAATTCATGCGCAATAAATACTTAATTCGGAATCCACCCTAAAGTGATCTAGATATGAAGATATAATCATGTGTATCCTCTAACCTAATCACGTTTCACTAGATGTCTATGCTATGATATGAAGATCAAATAGCTAGTTTTTTAATGCCTAACGTGCACACCACTTACAAGAAGCAATAAAAATAAGAGATTAATAAACTAGGTTTCAAGCAATCATAAGCAAACACATATAAATTTAGCCAAGCATGTTAATTGAAAGCGAAGAACAATTAATCAAACAATACACAAACATATTGAATGATTAAAAGGGTAAAGAAACTTCACTTTAAATAAACATGGAGTCAAAATGAGTACACTAGGGTTTAAAAACCCTAAAATTCAACCAATATAGCTGCTACTAAAGTTCCTCCTATTTTTCCACCATAAAATATGAAAAATAAGGTTTGTATATATAAGAAATCGGTCCTGACGGCGTCACTAGGGTTTCCTGACGCCGTCAGCCCGCCGAATCTCTATGGGCTTCTCTTTGTCGGCTAGTGTGACGCCGTCGCCATGCAATCCTGACGGCGTCAGTAGTAAATCTTGACTCCGTCTCCACGACCTGAGAAGTCACAACTTTGATTAAAAATCCCACCTTGTCTGGCCACTTTTTGAGGAAGGCGTTGAGATTATTGTCGCAACTTGAAGTGTAAGTATTTGTCAAAGTTTTCTTCCCGAATCGAGCCCAAGTCATGTGCTTTTCCTTCAAATGCTTCCCAAATGCTAAAACATAAAAAGAAATGATTAAGTACAATATTTGGGCATATTTGCATGATTTAGGGGGTTAAATGGCCTCAAAAAAGTGTATAAAATGACACCTCATCACTAACGTTTACATTCGAAATTTGAGGTTTGTGTTTCTAGATATTATTGATTAGCATTTACTAATGCCTTTAAAAAACACGATGAAGTAATGTGGATAAGTATAACATGGAATAAACTCGTATATAAATGAAGATGATTCATATTTTTTTGAATAAATAAACACGTATTTATAGGAACAAAAAGCAAAGGTAATTTATTTAAATATTCATTAGATGTTTTTATAGGAAAGTTAAGTCCAAACTTATCAAATTTGTCGTGCCCACTTCATTCTCTTGAAAAATTTGTAATCGATTCGTCGGATGTCGTAGTATATAAACTATTGGGTATTAGGATGTCGTAGTATATAAACTATTGGTGTAACGATGTGTCATTTCCTGTAACACCCCAAAACAGCTTTTAAGCATTATAATACGAAAAAGCCATTTGGAATAGTTTGACCAGATATTAAAAGTCTTAAAGACGTGAGTATTGGTTTTGTTAGACCGAGTGGTCACACATAAGTATAATGTTATGTAAATGGTATTAGAGAATATTGTGTGTCACAATAATGAAAAGAATAGAGTTAAGGGACTAAAATTGACAAGTGGTAAATGAGTTATATGTTGCAAAAAGTAGTATGTGGTGAAATTATAAGAAAAGGAAGTTGAAGGATTAGAGGTGTTAAGTGACCAAAGTTGTGTCAATTAATAACTAAATCCCAGGACTTTACTCACACTTCTTGAGTGTATGTATGTGTCTGGTGTATGTCGACCCAGGAAGAAAAAAAGAGGGAAACCAAGCTTGAGGCTTGATGATCTAGAATGAAGAAGATTAGGTTCCAACTCAAGAGATAAGTCACTAGCAATGATCCTACAAGGTAAGTAATCCTAATCTTGAAATAATTAAAGAATTAAGTGTTAGGGTTTATATACCCAAATTGAGGGTTTTAGGTAATTGATGTTCTAAGATGAGTAAAAATAAAAAAAAAAAAAAAAAAAAAAAAAAGAAAGAAAAAGAAAAAAAAAAAAAAAAAAAAAAAAAAAAAAAAAAAAAAAAAAAAAAAAAAAAAATATTTGAGGTGTTTAATAATATGGATTAAGGTTAATTGAAGATTTAATGTAAAGAAATTAGGGTTTTCATCATATGATCAAGATATGATCATATGATGATTAAGGAAGAAAATTAGGTAAATTATGGGTATGAATAAAGGGTTGTGTAAACCCTTGGTGATGATATTATGCTTATGTGATAATAGGTAATTGTAATGATCTTAAATGAGAATCAAGGATTGAAGATGATGATGATAATGCTTATGTTATTAGCTTGGATTTAAGGTAAGTAAACCGGTTATAACGTGAAATTATATTGATTTTACCATGTATGTGTTATGTGGATAATGAAAGGAAGGTTAGATGCCTTGGTTAGAAAGTTTAAACTAATAGTAGATTTGAGACTAGTTGGGTAAAGTTAGCAAAGGATATGGTTAAGTCTAATTTTACCCAAAAAAGGTATGTGATGATTTATATGATATGATGTAATGTCTTTAATGTGTAATGTGATAACTTTGATGAATGTAGTCTTATGTACTAATGATGGATAAGAATAATGCTTATGTGATGAAAGATGTATAATTATCATGTTATTGCCGTTTACTTACTAAGCGTAATGCTTACGCGGTTTTAGAAGTTTTAATGTTTTGTAGGATTCAAGCGAAGAATAAAGCGTTTTGTGGTAAGAAGTTAAATGTGGAAGCAAGGATTAGATATAAATAAAGATGTACGTAGGAGCTTAGTATTAGTTACTGAGCTCAAATCAAGGTTGAACCCCCAAGTGTCTTAATGGTTTGTTAATGAACGTGTCAAAGTGTCAAAGTGTCATGTAAATGTGAATGTGTAAAAATGGGTAAGAATCGTTTGTCTAGTTGTTGGTAAAGTAGATGTAAAATGGGTTAATCGGGTATTTGTGATAAACCCGATAAAGTATATTTTTGGTGGTCTTAGACCACAAAATATTAAGATAATGTTGTAATATAATCTTTTGATGAATTTTGGAAAGTTTCATCTAATATCGAATCCGAGAAGTTAGTTTTTCGTAATAAAGTGTCAAAAATGAGTTTGGTGTATATCCAGGAGCAGGGAGCCACCCGACATGGCTTTCTAGCCACCCGGCTGGCCTCCATCTGCCCGGCTAGCCTCCAGCGGGCCTCCAGCCGCCCGGCTGGCCATCCAGCCGCCCGGCTGGCTAGTCCTGCAGTTTTTGGATTTTTGTTTTCGCTGTAAAAACCAAATCGTAAGGAGTTAGAATGAGTTCTTTATATCCTTGGAAAGCTTATGGAGTCTACTTTATGATAATGACACTTTCAAGGGTCTAATTTTAATGTATTTTAAAAAGTATATTAAGGAATGACACAAGGTCATTCCCGGTCTTATGTTTTCGTAAAATTTTTGATTTTCAGTCAAATTGTGAGTCTAAAAAGGGGTGTTTTAGTTTCTTTATCACGTGACCCTCGCTTCGCAATTGGACCGCAATATCTTCAAGATCGTTTTTGGTCGAAATCCAATGTGTAGGAAAATAGACGAGACATGTGTCATCATGATCGGAATGAGACGGCAGTGAGAAGGTGTAATTTTCAGGAAGGATGGAGGTGCATGCGGGGATATATGCATGATTATGTGATGTTGGGGTGTAATATGCTATTAAATAAAATGATAAATAAATGTACAACGGGTGCAGAAAGGTAAACTCGAAAAAACATGATTTAATGTCCTAATTTAATCAATATGATACAAAGTTGAGTCAAGTTGGATATAAGTGTCACGTTAGGTCACATATATTTAAATTTCCCTTTATGTATACAACTTTCTAAACAATAGTGGTGTAACACCCCAAAATATGTCGCAACGGAAAGGTAACCGGGGGAGTTACATCATAATACAATAACACAAGATATAAGAGAACCACCTTTAAATGAGTCGTTTAAAAGATAACCTTGTTGTTTTATTGAAATAAATAAGTTCAAACAAGTTGTCCCAAGTTTGCATCAAATGAAATTCATAGTTTAAAAGTACAATGAGGAAAGTAGTGTATGAAAAGTCTATGAAAATGTAGTCTTGTATGAATGAAGACCCAATGCACTCCAAATACTTCATAATGGGTTAAGCACCTGAGAAATACATGCTTAAAAATGTCAACATAAAGTTGGTGAGTTCATAGGTTTAAGTCAATAATAATTGTAGACCGCAAGATTTAAATTGTATAACAGGTAACACATATAATGCCAAATAAGATTGTAATTTGATTGCACTAAGCTCATGACACCGAAACGAAGACATTGTATAAACATAACCTTTGCCCGTTGGAAGGGTCCAACCTGAGACCCTCTAGATTTCGATATGATATATGCCCGTTAGCCTTGTAGGGGACCAAACCTGGACGGGGATGTTAATCCCAATAGATCTATTTATAACAAACGCGCTTACACAAGGTAATTAACGGTTCATGATGATGGGCGTTGTAGGTTGTCGGTACTTAGGCGCATCAGTAATCATTGTAAGAATTATAAAATATTGTACTTGCGTCCAACAAGCAATGTATCTCACCCTGAGATTTGTAAAGTAATTGTAAAACAAGTGAAAGCGGGGCTATAAACTCACCTCAAGTAAAAAGTATTGATTGTGGGAAAATCAACAAATGGAATCGTCACAACACGTCCGACACGCAACCTATTTAATTATGGGTCGACTTAGAATAATGCACGCGAAATAAATAATAAAAAGATAAAAAGAACGATGTATTTTCATACACTTAAAATAATGTTTACGTCAAGTTCGCCAACTTAATATATAAGCATACACATTTGTAATATTTTCTAATAGTCAAAATTAATTATCTCTTCGCGTCGATTCAGTATACTTTTATTATTTTCACAACGTCACTTTTATTAAATAGTAAATAATTAGTTAATAAAATAAATTTATAAGGTTACGACTCTATAATTGAAATATAGTAAGTGTTACTACAATATTTTCTAAGGTTTTTATAGCTCAAACGGACCCAAAAAAAAATGGAAAAAGTAAAAAAAAAAGAAAAAAAAAAAAAAAAGAATAAAAAAGCAAGAAAGAAAAAAGAGAAGAAAACCCAAATAAAAATCCTAACAGCTTTATATTTACTAAAAATGTGTGCAGAAAATTTATTAACTTTTCAGAAAAATAGTCAACGTTGACAGAGTTAACCCTTCGTAATCTATATACATGACAAAAGAAAGGTTCCTTATTCGAGCGAAAATCATGTCGTACAACTTATCTTTTATTCACTTTAGCCGATTCAGACCCGAAAGGAGTCAAAACCTCCAATTAAAATCTGATTAGAATGTTCACAATTTTGTAAAAGCTGTCAAAAGTATTTAAGTTTCGCTAAACTTTAAACGGCCATAACTTCTTCGTATTTAATGTCCGATTTTACTTTCTTTAAATCCCATGAAATCGTATTTAAGTGTACCAACATATTTTTAAGGTCTTGGTTTGTCAAAATATTTTTAACACGCCACCTACACACGGGCTGTTTTGGCAGCTTATATATTATGTCGGATCTTATCCGAAAATCACCACAACTTCCCCAAGGGCCTAATCTAACCTATCTCCATTCACTACTATATCAAACAACAAATCCAATCTATCATAATCTCATCCAACACTTCAACCATATAAATTAAATACTAAGGACATGAATTTTAAATATAAAACTAACATGTTAGTTAATAAAATTACTAAATTTAATCAACAACCCACAATTGAGCAAGTAACTTGTAATATGTCAAAATAAATATTTTTAAGTGTATGATTATATGTATAATTTATTTAACACTTTCTTACAAGTATTTATATATATGAGACATTTACTTGTTTTCTTTGTGAATCATTTAAAAATACAACTAGTTGGTGATATAACATGATATATAAGATGTTTATAACAAAATATAGGAAAATGAAAGTATGGATAGGAAATGGAACCTTAGAGATGATGTATGGCAAGAATGACTAACTTATCACCTAAATCAAACCCTAATTTATGTTTGATTACTACTAAACCCTTTAAAACTTCCTTGAAATATACTTGTAATTATCAAAACCAAACCCTAAACAAAGCAGAAAATGAACGGATCTACAAAAAGGCATCCCAAAATTATGGATGAAGGAGAGAGTTCGTATGTTTTTGCAAGTAGTGAAATAAGAAGAAAATAGGATATTATCTATATAGGAAAGATATGACAAGACATAAAAGATATCTACTCACTCAGAAGACCACCTACACACACAACAAGCAAAATGCACTGCGCGCGAACACGCGACTGGGAGAGGGTGACGCGTAAAAATGAAAGAATACAAAAAAAAACTGTGTTTTAAGTTTTATCTCTACTCAACAACAAACAAGGAGGAAAGAGGCGCGCAAAAAGAGAAAGAACAAAAACTAAACAAACAACATTTTCTTTGCTACAACATCTTTCTTCACTTAACACGTCACCGCTCCCCATTCTTATCCATCAATTTCTTCTCTTTGTCTAGTTGTCTCTAAAATATCTTCTTATGTCTTGCATATCTTTCCTATATAGATAATATCTTATTTTCTTCTTATTTCACTACTTGCAAAAACATACGAACTCTCTCCTTCATCCCAATAATTTTGGCAGCCTTTTTGGTAAGATCACGTTCATTTCTAGCTTTGTTTAAGGGTTTTGGTTTTTGATAATTACAAGTATATTCCAAGGAAGTTTTAAAGGGTTTAGTAGTAATCAAACATAAATTAGGGTTTGATTTAGGTGATAAGTTAGTCATTCTTGCCATACATCATCTCTAAGGTTCCATTTCCTTTTCCATACTTTCATTTTCCTATATTTTGTTATAAAGATCTTATATATTATGTTATATCACCAACTAGTTGTATTTTTAAATGATTCACAAAGAAAACAAGTAAATGTCTTATATATATAAATACTTGTAAGAAAATGTTAAATAAATTATACATATAATCATACACTTAAAAATATTTATGTTGACATATTACAAGTAACTTGCTAAATTAGATGGGTTGTTGATTAAATTGGTAATTTATAAACTAACATGGTTAGTTTTATATTTAAATTCATGTCCTTAGTATTTTAATTTATATTGTTGAAGTGTTGAATGAGATTATGATAGATTGGATTTGTTGTTTGATATAGTAGTGAATGAAGATAGGTTACATTAGGCCCTTGGTGAAGTTGTGGTGATTTTCGGATAAATACTGACCTAAATGTTATGATGTCCAAAACAGCCCGCACGTTAGAGACGTGTTAAAAATGTTTTGACAAACCAAGACCTTAAAAATATGTTAGTACACTTAAATACGATTATGTGAATATAAAGAACGTAAAAAATAGACTTAGAACGAAGATGTTATGACCGTTTAAAGTTTGGTGAAACATAAATACTTTTGACAGCTTTTGCAAAAACTGTGAACATTCTGATCAGATTTTAATTTGAGGTTTTGACCCCTTTCGGGTCCGAATCGGCTAAAGTGTATAAAAGAAAACTTGTTCGGAATGATTTTTCGCTAAAATAAGAGACATTTCTTTTGTCATGAATGTATATAACGAAGGAGTTATACTCCGTCAAAGTTGGACTATTTTTTGGAAAAGTTAATAAATTTTCTGCACACATTTTTAGTAAATATAAAGCTGTTAGGATTTTAATTTGGGGTTTTCGGGTCCGTTTGAGCTATAAAAACCTTAGAAAATATTATAGTAACACTTATATAATATTTATACGCGTCGAAAACTTTATAAATATTATTTTATAAACTAATTAGACTATAAATAAATTGACGTTGTGAAAATAATAAAAATAATGAATCGAGCGAGATAGACTATAATTAATTTTTGACTATTAGAAAATATTACAAATGTGTATACTTATATATTAAATGGCGAACTTGACGTAAACATTATTTTAACGTTATAAAAAACATCGTTTCATTTATTTCGCGTGCATTATATGAAATCGACCTATAAATAGATAGGTTGCGTGCCAGACATATTGTGACGATTTCCTTTGTTGATTTTATAAAAATCAATACTTTTTACTTGAGGTGAGTTTATAGCCCCGCTTTCACTTGTTTTACAATTACTTTACAAATCTCGATGTGAGATACATTGCTTGTTTTTACAATAGGACGCAAGTACAATACTTTACCATTTTTACAATGATTATTGATGCGCCTAAGTACCAACAACCCACAACGTCCATCATCATGATCGTTAATTACCTTGTGTAAGCGCGTGTGTTATAAATAGATCTATTGGGATAGTACAACCCCGTCCAGGATTGGTCTTACAAGGCACGGCGTAACACAATATCCGAAATTCGAAGGGTCTCGGGTTGGACCCTTACAACGGGCAAATATTATGTTTATACAATGTTTTCGTTTCGATGTCATGAGCTTAGTGCAATCAAATTACAATTTTATTTGGCATCATATGTGTTACATACAACTTAAATCTTGCGGTCCACAATTTTTGTTTACTTTAACCTATGAACTCACCAACTTTATGTTGACATTTTAAGCATGTATTTCTCAGGTGCTTAACCCATTATGAAGTATTTGGAGTGCATTGGGTCTTCATTCATATAAGACTATATTTTTATGGACTTTTCATACACTACTTTCCTTGTTGTACTTTTAAACTATGAATTTCATTTGATGCAAACTTGGGACAACTTGTTTTGAACTTATTTATTTCAATAAAACAACAAGGTTGTCTTTTAAACGACGCATTTAGAGGTCGTTCTCTTATATCTTGTGCTATTGTATTATGAAGTAACGCCCCCTGTTACCTTTCCGCTGCGACATATTTTGGGGTGTTACACCACTATTGTTTAGAAAGTTGTATACATAAAGGGAAATTTAAATATATGTGACCTAACGTGACACTTATATCCAACTTGACTCAACTTTGTATCATATTGATTAAATTAGGACATTAAATCATGTTTTTTCGAGTTTACCTTTCTGCACCCGTTTGTACCATTATTTAATCATATTATTGTAATAGCAATATGTACACCCCAACGTCACATAATCATGCATATATCCCCGCATGCACCTCCATCCTTCCCGGAAAATTACACCTTCTCACTGCCCAGTCTTCATACCGATCATATGACACATGTCCTTGTCAATTTTCCCTGCACATCGGATTTCGACCAAAATGATCTTGAAGATATTGCAGTCCAATTGCGAAGTGAGGGTCACGTGATAAAGAAACTGAAACGCCCCTTTTTAGACTCACAATTTGACCGAAAAACGAAAATTTTATGAAAACATAAGACCGGGAATGACCTTGTGTCATTTCCTTAATATCCTTTTTTAAAATAACCTTACAATTCACCTTGACAGTTATAATCAATCATAAAATTAAACTCCATAGCTATTTCAAATGGATATAAAGAACTCATTTCAACTCCTTACGGTTTGGATAATACAACTAAAACAAAAATCCAAAAACTACAGGACCAGCCAGCCGGGTGGATGGATGGCCAGCCGGGCAGCTGGAGTCTCGCTGGAGGCCAGCCGGGCAGATGGAGGCCAGCCGGGTGGCTAGAAAGCCATGTCGGGCGGCTCCCTGCTCCCCAAAACACACCAAACTCATTTTTGACACTTTATATGAAAACTAACTTCTCGGATTCGATATTAGATGAAACTTTCCAGAATTCATCAAAAGATTATAATACAACATTATCTTAAACATTTGTGGTCTAAATGACCCAAAAACATATACTTTACGGGTTTACCAAATGGCCTGTTTGACCCATTTACGTCTACTTTACCAACAACTAGACAAACGACTCTTACCCATTTTTACACATTCACATTTATATGATACTTTAACACTTTGACACGTTTATTAACAAACCTTTAAGACACTTAGGGGTTCAACCTTGATTTGAGCTAGGTAACTAGTACTAAGCTCCTATCAACATATTCATTTATATCTAATCCTTGCTTCCACATTTAACTTCTTACCAAACTCTTTACCTTCTTCGCTTGAACCTACAAAACATTAAACATCTAAACCGTAAGCATTACGCTTAGTAAGTAAACAGAAATAACGTGATAATTATACATCTTTCATCACATAAGCATTATTCATATCCATCATTAGTCCATAAGACCACATTCATCAAATTATCACATTACACATTAAAAGACATTACAAGCATATCATATTAAATCAACACTATACCTTGTTTGGGTAAAAATTAGACTTAACCTACATCCTTTGCTAACTTAACCCAACTAGTCCTCAATCGTACTATTAGTTTAAACGTTCTAACCAATGGCACCCTAACCCTTCCTTTCATTATCCACAAAAACACATACTTGAATAAAATCAATATAATTTCACATTATAACCGGTTTACTTACCTTAAATCCAAGCTAATAACATAAGCATTATCATCATCATCTTCAATCCTTGGTTCTCATTTAAGATCATTGCAATTACCTAATATCACATAAGTATTATATCATCACCAAGGGTTTACATAACCCTTTATTCATACCCATAATTTACCTAATTTCCTTCCTTAATGATCATATGATCATATATTGATCATATGATGAAAACCCTAATTTCTTTACATTAAATCTTCAATTAACCTTAACCCATATTATTAAACACCTCAATACTCATCTTAGAATATCAATTACCCAAAACCCTCAATTTAGATATATAAACCCTAACCCTTAGTTCTTCAATTACTTTAAGATTGGGATCCTAGTGACTTATCTCTTGAGTTAGAACCTAATCTCTTCATATCAAAACATCAAGCCTTAAGCCTTGGTTTACCGTTTTTTTCTATCTGGGTCGACATACCCCAACACCTACACACACTCAAGAGAGTGTTGGGAGAAAGTCCTGGGATTGTTAGTTAATCAATTAGAAACAACTTTGGTACTTAACCACCTTTTTAGTCCTTCAACTTACTTTTCTTATATTTTCACCACATACTGCTTTCTACAATATATAACTCATTTACCACTTGTCAATTTTAGTCCCTTAACTCTATTCTTTTAATTATTATGACACACAATATTCTCTAACACCATTTACATAACATTAATACTTATAGTTTGACCATCGGTTTAACTAACCAATCACATCACGTCTTTAAACTTATAAAATCTTGGTCAAACTATTCCAATGGCATTTTCGTAATAAAATGCTTAAAAGCCAGTTTTGGGGTGTTACAGAATTGACACATCGTTAACACCCAATAGTTTATATACTACGACATCCTAATACCCAATAGTTTATATACTACGACATCCGACGAATCGATTACAAATTTTTCAAGAGAATGAAGTGGGCACGACAAATTTGATAAGTTTGGACTTAACTTTCCTATAAAAACATCTAATGAATATTTAAATAAATTACATATGCTTTTTGTTCCTATAAATACGTGTTTATTTATTCAAAAAAAATATGAATCATCTTCATTTATATACGAGTTTATTCCATGTTATACTTATCCACATTACTTCATCGTGTTTTTTAAAGGCATTAGTAAATGCTAATCAATACAATCTAGAACAGAACTAACACCCAAATTTTGAATGTAAAACTGTTAGTGATGAGTGTCATTTTATACAGTATTTTGGGGTTGTTTTAACCCCCAAAATCATGCAAATAATACCAAATATTTGTACTTAATCCGTTTCTTTTTTATGTTTAGCATTTGGGAAGCTTTGGAGAGAGAAAAAGCACGTTAACTTGGGCTCGATTCGGAAAAAACTGGCCAAAAATAACTACACTTCAAGCTTGCGACAATTAATTCCCAACGCCTTCACCAAAAGTGCCCAGAAAGTGGGATTTTTAATCAAAGTTGTGACTTCTCAAATGTTGGAGACGGCGTCAACATTTACTAGTGACGCCGTCAGGATTGCATGGCGACGGCATCAACACGAAGGGTGACGACGTCACACTAGCCGACAAAGAGAAGCCCATAGAAGATATGGGCGGGAAAGGGAAAAAATAAAAAAAGAGCATGCACATGAATGTACCGGCACTACACCTAAAGTGCGACCGAATTGTCACAAGACACGCACACATAATCCATCAAAATATAAAAAAAACAAACCACTCACTTTTCATTACATAATAGGGGAAAACAGGGAGGACTTTATAGTAACAGAGTATTGGTCGAATTTTAGGGTTTTTAAACCCTTTTGTACTCACTCATACTCCATGTTTAATTGAAGTGAAGTTCTTTTACCCTTTTAATCATTCAATATGTCTATGTGTTGTTTTATTAATCGTTCTTTCCTTTCAATTAACATGCTTGGCTAAATCTATATGTGTTTGCTTATGATTGCGTTAAACCTAGTTGTTAAATCTCTTTTATTATTGCTTCTTGTTAGTGGTGTGGTGCGCATTAGGATTTAGAAAACCGCTATTGATACTTCTATCATAAAGCATAATGTCTTTTTTTAAAAAGGGGGGGGAAAACACGATTAGGTTAGAGGATACATGTGATTAGATCTTCATATCTAGATCACCTTAGGGTGGATTCCGAATTAGGTATTTATTCAGCATGAATTTACTATTAGACGTGAACGGTGTCTGCAGGTAATCACCATCTAGGTTGTCACATAGATAGCAGACTTGACCAACCCGTTGCTGAATTAAGGAATACTTACACATTACACTAACAAGGGTGACGGGCAATAAAATCAGAGAAAACAACTAGGGAGTAGTGCATGATTAGGTAAACACGTTTGTTTAACCATACAAGTTTTTTCCATCATTATTTTTTGGTATAATTTAGGAGTAGAACTCTACAACAATCTATATAGCTAGTATTAAACTCAACACCACAACATCATTAACAAAACCCGAGAAGTTTACTGTCTAAGATTCACTCACTACAACAACATTATAACAAAACAACAAAAATATCTTCTCACCATCGAACATTTATAACACCTTAGCAACACACAAAAATAAACAATA
Source organism: Tanacetum coccineum (assembly GCA_026074375.1). NCBI lineage: Eukaryota > Viridiplantae > Streptophyta > Magnoliopsida > Asterales > Asteraceae > Tanacetum > Tanacetum coccineum. The sequence goes on along the minus strand of BQNB010038405.1, from coordinate 26,294 downwards.
TGCTCGAGCATACCCCACACAATTCCCCTAAAGACTGATAATATCCCTCGAGTCTTGCCTATACTACACTACAACGGTTAGATACTCTGCCTAGGAGGGTTGTAAAACTTCTGTGTTGTAAACCCATCACATCAAGTTTTTTTGGCGTCGTCTGCCGGGGAAAGTCCTAAGGTTTTGGATTCTATCTAGCTTAGGTCTACCTCACTAGATACCTATCCAGTGAGAATTTCTTTTTTCTTTTTTAGTTTTTAGCTTTCTCGTAGTCTACTTTTCTTGTTTTATTGTTTTTAATTTCCATTTGACCGTTCCATTCATCATTAGGAGAACGCGAAATCATTCATACCCGTCACAGCCAAACAACACCACGCTAGGATTACTCAAGAGACTCAATGAGCCTCTGTGCAATCTAGCCATGATTGATTCTCGTCCTTGAGAATATTGACCACATACAGATTATATTACCATCACCTGTCCCCTTTGAGGAACTGCTTAATGATTTTATGAACTCACCTAATGTGTTTGAAATGGATGAGTTAGAATCCGATAACGAATATATAGATACACCTCTTGTTTCTCCCTTTATTGATTCAGATGAGGAGTTGGATGACGAGGAAGTGCTTAATGAATTGAATGAATATGGGAATGCAGGGAATTTCTACCGTAATAAGTGGATTAATTGTATTGACGGATGTGACTTAGCATTCCCGTTGCTGAAGGTTTAGGAAGTTTGTGCTTATTTTGGATCCTTATTTTACCAATGAACATTATACGCATAAGGCTTAAATACTAATAATGTAAATATGACTCAAAAATACCAAAGGAATTTGGTAGCTAGTGTTAGTACATTTAGTGTTTATTGGAAAGTTTTCACCTATGTAACATATTTTTGTAGTATTAGAAGACATAAGGGAATTCATTTTATGAGATATGTCAGAAGTTGTGATGGGAATGCCTTTCAGAGCTGTTACTCAATTAGAATATGATTGTGTTAAGGGTTTGATCTCATTTACTGGGCACTTTGATACTTACATCTTTCGGATGCCCTGTATGATACCTAGGCTTAAAGACTTTTCATGGAGTAAAGTTCCACCTATACTAGTGCTTAGCCACCAAGATTTAATGAGCAGACTTAAGTATCCCCATGAAAAGAATAAGTTAATGTACAAGAATTGCTTAAATCTAGGTCCCGAATACTAAGTAGATAATGATATGAAAGAATGGATCATACGCGGACATAGGAGAGTGACTCCGAGTCTAGCTAGAAGACTCGTTAATAAATAAAAGCGTTTATTGGGAGACAACCGAATCTTTTATTTTATGCATTTTAGGAGCGTCGTGTGTTTTTAATTTTTATGTTTGAATTATATGCGACCATGCTTTGTTTTGTTTTTAACTTCGTCTTAATTGCAATCAAAGGTATTTTGCATAAATAAGTGTATGGAAAATATCTAGTTTTTAGAACCATTTCAAACATGGAAAATAAATAATTGAAGTTAATTCACACCTTTATGTTTTGTTTTGTTTGTTTTGAGTCATATGTTTGTACTAACCGTTTTTGTGGTTTATGCAGTAAATTTTTTCCAGGAAATCATTAATAGGTTATTTTTGCAGAAATTTTTCCAGAAAACAAAATTGCAAAAACCTGTCAGGTGTGCCAGACGGAGTCAGGATTCATTCCTGACGGCATCAGCGCTGTAGCAGTGGAGAAATTCGCGTTTTTTGAATTCATTTGAAAGATTTTTTGTTAAAACCCATAATTTATAACATTCCAGATTAATTGCAAAGAAAGCCAACGATTACATATACTAAAGATTCCTATCTTACTGTTTCATTAGGAATATAATTTAATGATAAATAATGTGTAGATATTAACTACCACCAATTTATACTCTAGGTAATAGGTTATTTTATTTTTTGATTTAACATGTTATATTTAGAATGAGGAGATTCCGAAAGATTCATTGGAATTTTCAACTTGGACGATTCGTGTATTACGATTTAGCCAATTATCTACAGTTCTTTCTCTGATATTGAGGGCAAAACAGGTGAGTATTCAGTTTCTCTCTCTCGGCTATTTATTTATCTTCCCATTTGTTCTTTTGGATACTCATGAGAACATTTGAACAATGTTCTCAAAATAATTTTGGGGGTGGGGGTAATAAAAGCCTTAGAAATTATTGTTTTATTGGCATTTACTTTCTTCTTAAAAAGATGTGTAATATACTAAAACATAGTTTAGGACAGTAATTAGCCTAAATTAAAAAAAATCATGGCATATATCAGTGAAACTGTAGTATCATAAGCGTCTTATTGATAGCAGTTATATGACTAGCTCAAAAACCATACCACTCAAAAATTCAACCCCCAAAATGTGAGGTTCGTCCTCAGATCTTTAAGAATAAAAGCATTCATTTTTAACTTATAGAGGAAGTACCGTAGTATTTATAGACTAGAACTTCTGCTTTAGCGACTCATCCTGATATTGCTAGAGATGCATTCGTAGTGATTATAATTTGCTAATTGATAAGAGGCATTAGATATACCCTTGTTTTTAGCCTTCTATTATTATAGTTATTCTTATATTACTACTGGTCATATAACTAACCCCTGACACCCTTTCTAAGCACTCAATTATGAGTGCAAGATACCCTAGTAACACGCCCACGAGGGCCTATCCATTTCACGGTACTTGCTAATTTTTGGGTGAATTCGAATTATTAATGAAGAGCATTTTTACACCCCCCAAAATGTATACACCCAAATCTCCTTAGCCTTCCTTGTATGTATCATTTTTTAATATGATTATATATCACAATTGTTAAACCACTATTTAATTTGTTTACTTTGATTACATGGTTTCTAAGTTAAGTCTATTGTTAGTGTATAACAGTTTTGGGACGATTAGGATTCATGGTAGTTTTTATTATATAGAGAAATAGGGAAGAAAGTCAAACTATTACCCCTATATTTGTCTAATATGCCTCCAGTTTATTCTGATCCCTTCTACTTCGATTCGGTCATCAGGTTAGTTAACTTTTGAGTATTCAAAAACTCAAGTGTGGAGAGCTGTTATAAATCCCCGAGCACAGTGTATTTTTATTTAATTTCAGCAAATGCCCGGGTAAAAAGTGTATATAAAAAATCAAAAATATATATAAATAAAATAAAATAAATAAGTTAGAATATACGGAGCTACCATCTGCTATAGTTTATGTCCTAGAAATGAGTTTCAAGAAAAATAAAATAAAAAGGTATGATGATTATTGTGTATATTTGAGTCCTATTATTTGTCGAGTCTTGGCTTAAACACGTCATTTACATGTCTTAATTGTAAATAATTACTTGCCAACCATAAATTTTCTAGATCACTAACTATTGTTTCCTTTACCATACACCTTACATTACAAACCCATTAAAAGATCTCTTGATAGTAATTCCTAGTGCTTACCTGTCAAAGTGGTAGAGGTTTGATATGTTAATACATGCTTATGGTACGATATAACTATACAATGACATAGTGAGGTGATTAATTTCTCCCGTTTTCCTCATATTGTTATAATATCATTAATTACACCTAGTGAAAGAGAAGAACCAAACACTTATGTGATGTGCTAGTATATAATTTTCGTGCTTTTATTACAAGGTTCAAACCGAGTATGTCCATAAAACTATCTTATTGAGTAGGTAAATGCCCGATGAACTTTGCTATTTATTAGGTAAAAGCTTATTAGCTTGATGAGAAGCAAATCCCAAGTGGTAGGATATTTGATAGGTTCATTTTTATTACAACTTGTTTCAAGGGGACATTATCTCCAAAATAATTCAAATATAACCTAATATTGTACATAACATTTCTTTTGATGTTTTAAACATCAAAAAGCAGTTTGAAGGAAAAGCACGTGACTTTGGGCCCGATTCGGGAAGAAACTGAACAGAAAACACAACACTTCAAGATTGCGAACTTCCATTCTGACGCTTCACCAAAAGTGCCAGAAAGTGGAATATTAATCAAGTTGCGACTTCTCAGGTCGTAGGAGAGACGGCGTAAAGATTTACTCTAAACATGCTGTCAATGACTGCATAGCCACGCCGATCTCAACAACCGGAAGACTGCACATGGCACGCGTCAAACACTACACCAGAACACACGCGAGAACAGCCCATAACGAAAAATTTCGAGGCGAGGCTGCCACCTATCAAAGAAAACATGAACGTGCGACAAGCCGTACAGCAAAACACATGCGAATTAATCTAAATACATATATATATATATATATATATATATATATATATATATATATATATATATATAATCTTTATTTTTCATATTTTATGGTGGAAAAACAAGAGGAACTTTAGTAGCAGCTATAGTGGTCGAATTTTTAAGGGTTTTTAAAACTTTTTTACTCGTCCATAACTCCATGTTTTAATTGAAGGTGAAGTTTTTTTAACCCCTTTTAAATCATTCAATATGTCTAGTGTTGTTTTGAATTAATTGTTCTTTCGCATTTCATTAACAATGCTTGGGCTACAATCTATATTGTGTTTGAGCTTATGATTGCATGAAACTTAGTTGTTAAATCTCTTTTATTATTGCTTCTTGTTAGTTAATGTGCGCGTACCAGCTTTAGAACACTATGCTTAATTTGATCTTATACATAGCATAGACGTCTATGAAATGCGATTAGGTTAGAGGATACCTGTGGTTAGATCATCATATCTAGATCACCTTGGGGTGGATTCCGAAATAGGTATTTATTGCGCGTGAATTTACTATTGAACGTGAGCGGTGTATGCAGGTAACCACCGTCTAGGTTGTCGCGTAGATAGCGGACTTGACCAACCCGCTAATGAATTAAGGAATACTTACACATTACATTAAAAAGGGTGACGGACAATAAAATCAGAGAAAACAACTAGGGAGTAGTGCATGATTAGGTAAACACTTTAGTTTAACAATACGAGTTTTTTCATCAATTTACTTTTCTGCATAATTAGGAGTAGTTTAATTTTGTAGTTTAATCAACCTCCTCTTCAAACACGAGATTTACTTGCTTTCTAAAAATATATAAAAATACAAAAATAATATTCCCTTGACCTTTAGACCTTAGTAAACATACAATTCGAGCATACCCAAACTATTCCTTCCTCTAGAGAACGCAAATAAACCTCCGATCTTACATATCCTACACTATAAACTACAACGTAAGGTACTCTGTCTCTAGGGAGGGTTGTAAAATTTCTCTGCGTTGCAACCCACCGCCTTAGTTAAGTTCATCTTATGTCTTTGAATTTCTTGTTGATACCCGCAATAATTCTAGGTTCACTAAGTATAGCAGCGGTCCAATGAAAGTGTAGCTGTTTTCCCTTCATAATGAATTTGTTCTTTACCGGGTACACACGGGGGGGGGCAATTTTAACTGCTGTTTTCTACAATACAATTCGCCATGCCGACCCCATGTTATTTTTATCATGTTTACCTAAAACACATGGTCACATAAAGAAATATTACATTTCAATATATTTTAAATAACTAGAAAGACAAAAATACATATACAAATAAATCTTCTTTACATGGAACTACAGTACAAATAGATCTAACGCCCTTAATCATGTATTGTTGCACAAACTTTAAAAGGTCTAGAAACAAAAAAAACTCTCAAGAAGCATTGAAAGTTCTTAATATAATCTTAATTCTATGGGCAACGAAGCTTAACATTGTATCGATAACTCCAACGATTCCTGAGGGATTTTAGATTCTTGACTTCCTAAAACCTGTGCAATTGCCTGCGTTAAGTTCTAAAATGACACATTTCAGATTCATGGATTTTCTAGGCGGTTATTTCTTTATATATAGCTATCCATATCTTTATTTCAAGATTGTAAACCCTACATCCGATCCTTAGCTGGCACAACTATCGGTCCATACACTCCTTTCAACAAAATTGGCTCCACTTTGAAAGTCCTTGGCTAGAAATTTCCAACACCTATTTACACATGTTCGTGAGCATCGTCATCTCGATTGTAACATTTCGCATTTTCAGGATATTTTACGACTTCATTTATTCCATTATTTATTTTTAGGCTTTTACGCATTTACTTTTTATTTAAATCGCATAAGTTAAATCATGTAAACTAAAAATAAGCATTTAACGTAAACGAGAATCAAACAAATAAATGTTTACATAAAGTAAGTGTTATAAAGTTATTAGGATGATAATTTATAACTTTGCGCTTTTTATTTATATTGGTTACGTAAAACGTTTACGTAACGCAATAAAACTACACTTTCGCATGCATGGCAAACCATAAACCCACCTACACTTCAACAAATACCCACCATAACACCCATTACCCCAAAAACTACAAAAATACTCACACAAAATAAGCCATAACCGGTTACACATACATATACACTCTACACTTAAAATTAAATCACTACACCTCCACTAACAAGTATAAACAACAATTTCCTTTACCCTTTGGATCAAAACACCATTCCTTTTACCCCTTTGGTCCCTTCTTTTATGTGAGGGCTGCCGACCAAGAACAAGGAATAAAGGGGACAAGAACAAGCATGCAAAGCCTTAGTCACTTCATTCTTACACAAAGCAAAGACACACCATACTTGTCCCTACTCTTACAAGACCTAAACTAATTAAAAACCATAAAACCCTTGACTAATGGTCTCTTAAACCGGCGACAAATAAGAAGAAAACCCAAGACCATTTGTTGGTTTCACTAGATGGTATTCATGCAAGTCTTAGGCTATAAATACATACCATAAAGTAAGTAAACTCACACACTTATCATTTTTTACAAAGATACCAATAGCGAAGAAACCTCTCTCTTTGAGCTCCTACCCACGGCTCACTCCCACTCTCACATATCTTCAAATTTATTTGATTTTCAAGCAAGTACAAGTGTTCAAGGTTATTTAAACATATATAAGGTGTCTTGGAGCATGGTTGGTAATTAAGGTGTGTAAACAATAAAGAAAGTCGAATTAGGAGTTTTCTTGGAAAATAGGTTTTCCTATTTGCATTTTTTCGCACTAGTTTTGATCACAAGGGTTTATGATCTTGTTCTCTCACTCAACATACAATCATCTAAGGTTTACCTAAAACCCTAATCGTTTCATATATAAATTCAGGTATTTATATAATTTGTGGTATATGGTGGGTGGTGTTGGCAGGAAAAAAACACCCCCCACATTGTGATTCAAAAGTTTAACCAACCTCCACAAGGTTATTAAAAAATGCAGACTCACCCAAATACATGTATCTAACAAACAAATACGCATAACATCTACTTTAATGGTTAAGATGCTGTTATAAACATCTGATAATAATGTATAAAAACCACGGATAATATAAGCAATGTGAAATTTCTATCATTAATTTGCCCGAATCAGTATACTAAACTATTATTTAAAAAGTATAGATAAAGTTAAATAAATATGTTGACAATTTTTCTTGGAACACATATGAACATCAATTGTAGAGGACTAAATTTATACACAGGGGATGTTTAATTTATAAATTCGAGGACTTGTGGTATTTTATTTACGTAAAAAAAGTACACCTAAAACAAATATATATAATTTAATAATAATAAATATTTAAAACTTTTGTTTAAATGCGTATAATAAGTATTTATTTTATATTTTAAAAAATAGTACTTCTCATACGGAACATAAGCATCTAAGGAACTCGAAAATCCGAATTATAACCAAGAAGTTCATGAAATATGCAAGATTATCCGAAAAATTGATTATTTTTATAAAAGTATTTTTATAAAAACTCCAAGGTTTTCGAATCTGATAAAAATGGAAACATATTTTTCTGGAAAAGTACAAATTATGAGGATTTCAAAACTATAATGTACATCAAGAACGGATTTAAAATGAAGAAGATACGCTATTTACAAGTTTACGATAAAAAGTATTTTTATAAAAGTAATTTTATAAAAACATGCTACTGTTCATAACAGTGGGTTGTTAGGAAATAATTTTCTTAGATAGAACTTTTAATTACGAAGACATGGACATAAGAATCACTAAAAACCGAATTAAAACGAATAAGATACGATTAATATACGATTTCAATAATTAAAATTTATAAAAAGTATTTTTATAAATTTTCACTTACTGTTACTGTTCATAACAGTACATACCAATATAATGAATGTAAAATTTGATTAGATTTTTCAAATACGAATCCATACATATAAAGAACGTATTAAACGGAGTTAAAACTAAAAAGATATAAGGTTTATAAAACCTTATGCACTATTTTTATAGTTTGTGCACATATTGGTTTGTGAACCATAGACTAATTATATAATATTATTATATAATTACATAAAGGTGTTAAAACAATTATTTTTCATAAACGATCAATTGTTGGACAAATATGATATTTTTACAAATACAAATACATGAACATTATTTTACAAAGTACAAATTTATATTGTTTGATTTTATAAATTAAACAAACACTTTTAGGTGGTGATGTAACTATATAGACTTATATGTGGTGTTAGTTATTCAAAGTACATGGTACATATACGACCTATATTTAATTATGTTGCATTTGGATTTCGCTTGTCGATTCACCCTTTGATTTAGATAATCAATACATTCACTAAGGTGAGTTCATAACCCCGTGTTTTACTATATCAATGATTTATAACTTTTGGGGTGAGAAACATGCATTGTTTGAAACGATTGGAACACAAGTGTACATTTTTTACCATGATTAACGTGTTTAGCCTAATTACGATAACCCACTGACCTATTATCATGAACTGTCAATTTCTTTGTGGGAGCGCGAATGTTATAAATAGATCTATTTGGGATTGACATCCCCGTTCGGGTGAACAACATCACGGATAATGTAGGCAATTTATATTGCAATTCATACATGTCGAGCTTCAGTGTCATGAGCTTAGGAAAACGTAATTACACTTTGTGATGTCTGTATCTGTTGCATATCAACGGGAAAATCTTTCGGTCCTAAAAATATAATTTACCTAAACGCTGTGAATTCACCAACTTTATGTGTGACGTTTAAAGCAGTTTTTTTCTTAGGTCAATGAGGCACAAGGTGCTAAGGATACATTGGTGGGATACTCTTTGGGGAAACATGCATAAAAGAATTTGGAGTCATAACACATGGGATAATTTTGTTATGATCTAAAATCTTTTGTTATTATAAATGATTAACAATTTTAAGCCGTGTGGGGGCTTTGTATTAAACAATTTCAATAAATCCAATGTATCATGATTTCAATACGACTCATTTAGAGGACGTTCTCAAATCTTATGCTATTGGATCTATAAGTAAGGCTCCCGGACAAATTATTCACCACACTGCGGACCCTATTTGAGGGTGTTACATATTGGTATCTAGAGCCAAGTTATAAGAGAAACCAGTGTAATATTTTTACTTGGACTATAACCGTTTTCAAACATTGCATCATACAAAGGGATTTTCATGGGACATTCATTCATACATTACTTGTTGCATTAGTTAGATATACTAGATGCTGCATGGTTCACATACGTGTTTATAATATATTAAGTATATTATTATTGGTCTTGTATATGTACGAATGTAAACTCTATTTGAGTGTTACAGATTTAGTCATGTCATCAGATTCAACATCATCCGAGGTTACGTATACATCTATATCGTCTCACAAAGACCCGCTAGCATGGACTGTGGACTTGTTTGGACTTTAGGAGCCTGACTCACCAGAGGCTGCACCGACATCACCAGATTACATGCCTGGCCCTAAGGAGCCAGAGCAGGCACCACCTTCGCCAGATTATGTTCCAGGTCCAGAGTACCCCGGGTACTTGGCACCAGCTGATGACGAGATCGTTGCTAAGGATCAGCCTTATGCTGATTATGCCTCACCCGTTGCCCTGTCTCCAAGGTACATTGCTGACTCGAATCCCGAGGAGGACTCTGAGGAAGATCCAGTAGACTATCCAGTTGATAGAGGTGACAACGATGATGATGACTCCTCTGGTGATGATGATGAGAAGGAGGAGGCTTCGGAGAAGGAGGAGGAGCATCTGGCTCCGGCCGACTCTGTCGTTAAACCCGTTGTTGACCCTGTTCCCTCTTCCAAGGAGACAGAGCCGTTCAAGATTGATGAGTCTGCGGCGACACCACCACCACCACATGCTGATCATACTACTCATGTTGATCCCACATGAATAGATCTTGAATTCCTTAGCTTGTATAAGGTTTAGTTATGCAAGGTAAGTCCTACACAACTATGGTAGAAACTTTATAAAATATATCAAAGACTATGCGGAATCTAATCTTTGATCAATAAGAAGAATAAAATGCAATATAACATAATTCTTAATGAACAACACAATTAACAAAACAAAGCTACAATATATTAATATTAAATACTCAATATAACACCCCGTGCGATAAATAATAAATTCACTATTTATTTTTAGTATTAAACGCGTTTGCTTTTAAATTGAAATCGTTAAGTTAAATCGCGTAAGCTAAAAATTATCGTTCAATGTAAACGGGCATCAAACAGATAAATGTTTACGTCAAGCAAGTGTTATATAATTATTTGGAGTATAATTATTATCTTTGCATATTTTATTGTTATTGGTTACGTAAAGTGTTTACGTTTCGCGATAAAATACGTTTAGGCATTCCCGGAACCACCAAAACTTTTCTACGCTTCAACAAATACCCATTTTTATACCAAATGCTCAAAGTTTTATTAAAAATTCACCCTTGTTATCACATTGGCTGAATTTATCATAAAAGAAATCAACCAAGACTTACAAATTGCAAGTAATATCTTTATACATGTAAACTACAACTTGTAACTTTAATATAATGCAAGATATTTTATATAAGACAAAAAATCATCTAGTACTTCCTCCCCCCTCCTAAATTTTGTGGGATAACTCCCATATTGGGGAACCAATAGCACACACACACACTTAGTCAAGACTTGTACAACTTGTAACTCATAATACCTAAGACTAGTGACTAGTGAACTTGACCAAGACTTCCTTGAAATCCTTATTGTGTCTTGGACTTTCCTAAGACTAGAACAAGTGGTCTTTGAATAGTCTTGAAGGTATATAAGCTTTCCACTAGAAAGATACACGTACACATTTCATTTCTTAAGGTGAAAACAACTCATTCTCCCCCTTTGTGCTCCTCCCATCCATGGCTCACACTCAAAACCCTAAATAATCCATACCAAAATTATTTACAACATTTACAAACATTCCTACATCATATCTAAGATATCCCAAGGTGTTTAGAAGGTTTGGTTTGGAATTTACAAGTGTTAAAGCAAGAAGGTTCAATATTAGGGTTTCTTTAGGATTTAAGGTTTTCACGGTGTTGGAAGCTGTCACACCCCACCAAGGCGGAAACGCGAGGCATAACGAGAAAGGATATCATCACAACACAAAGGTGTCTATATAGAGAATTATACATGCAATAAATAAGCAAAGTATAGACACAAAGTGTCATAACAATACCCATAAAACTAACCAAAACCAAAAGGCGTCTTTATTGATGAAACGAAAGTTCTCGCCAATAGAAAGACATGCAACAATTATCCATAATCCAAACAATGCAAAATTCAATACAATAAAGCAATAAACTCTATGACATCCTACCGGTTTTTTTCCTCTTACTAGCCACTAAAAAGTAAATCTCTCTATCTTATTCCCATGGTGCTCACCTGAAAATGATGCTTAAACGTCAACATAAAGTTGTTGAGAGTCATAGGTTTAAGACACACATAACAATCCTTTAAAACCAATTACCGTGATAAATAAAACATAGCATACTAGGATATTAAACGAACTATCATACAAGCTAACATGCAACCACACCAAACCATGTTGAGACGGTCACGCTCAACATCACAAACAAGGGAACGGAACGTGTCCCACGATCCACAACAATGAGACGATCACGCTCACTATCAACAATCCACAGCAATGAGACGATCACGCTCACTACTAACAATCCATCAATGCCCTGAGACGGTCACGCTCAAGCACAACAAACAAGGGAACGGAACGTGTCCCACGATCTACAACAATAGCAAGTAGCACATAACATACAATAGTCACGTATAGCCCATGCCTCATTTAAAACACATTATCACAGTAACTAAAACATTTAAACTCATAGCATCATTTTCACCCCAAGAAAACATAAGAAAAAGGGGCTATGAAACTCACCTGATGCTTAAGCAAATTCCAAATCCTTGCACGAAACTAAACAATCAAAACAAACATGTGTTACACGCGACCAAGCCAAATGCTTATGCCCATGTAACAATCATATGATGGATGTCTAAGGTGTTTAATTACCCTCATGGGTCACCATGACACCATGCCCAACCTTAACCAACATGTTTACACACTTTTCCAAAGTCTTACAATTTACCCGAAAACACAGAATTTTGACATCACTTTACCATTTTCTAAACCATACCTACTGAGCTTTATAAATTTTACCAAAAATCACAGGTTCAATATCATGAGTTTACTATCTCCATGATTTTTCCACTAATTTATTTCCCCTCTTAAGTGCCCCAAATAAAATCAAACTTTTAACTACTCAGTTTCGGATCTGATCGCACACTAAAACGTTTGGACCTAAAAACCATACTTAGACTCCAAATTAGAATCTATCCTTTGGGGGATTTTTAATAGACACATAGAACTAAACTCCTGTAGGTTGGCTAATCCTAATTCAAATTTTAAGTGGGGGTTTTACACCTCGTAATCTGACCTAAATCTGACCCGAATTTACTGCTTTGACAACTTTTCTCGTAACCAACATTTGAATGACTTCCCGACCTTAAAAACCTTCGAGGCCGGATGTTCTGGAAACTAGACTCTCTGAGCTACATCATAGACACCGGAAACTTGACAAAATCTATTACCATCATCGAGATAACAGCCGAACAACACAGCCCTAAATTCTGCCCTAATCTAAATCAAGTTCTAACGCGATCTAAACCCTAACGATTACACCAACTCGCATCTAATTGATTACTAAGAACCCTAATTAGATTATAAACTTTAATTTAAAGAATATTATGAAACCCTAGATCCACCATAACTCTTGTTACATGAATTAAATCAATAATTAAACTAATTAAGAAAACTAAACATACCTTAAAGCTTGTTTTCTTCAAAAATCAAAACCTTAATTTTTCTTCTTCTTTTCTTGAGGTATTCGGCCGACTAATGCAAGAGGAGGGGAGGAAAATTTCGTTCTTAGGGTATTATGGGTTAGTATATATAGGATACAAAATTCCCTAATTAGAGTCCTAGTTAAATTGGGCTTTGATTTTCTTCTTTTTTTTCTTTTTTTACCAAAACCGGCCGAATATATGTATGCATATATATATTTTTATTTTATTTATTTATTTATTAATTACATATTTACTAACATTACCTTAAGTTTTTATAAAAACCTAAGCTTATTTGAGTAAACCTTTTTGCGTAAACGCAATTTACTAGGCTTTTAAAATAAATAACTTTTCATTTTTATTAAACCTAACTTTCCAAAAATAGAAATTTCATTTCTTTCTTATTCTAACCACTAAAGCCTATTCATACCTAATTTTACTAACACATAAATACGTATACGTAATAATACTTACACAATTAACGCAAAAACGCCAAAACCACAAAAGTCATTTCCTTGCCACCAAAAGTGAACGAAAGGAACTTAACCAAATCCATCACCAATCCAATCCCAATGAGACGATCACGCTCAATGGATTGATTACCAACTCTCACACAATCCACATAACGCATATAAACACATAAACCATACATTACAACAGATTCATAAGTCAACACTAACGGTTTGACTAACCTGCTCAAGTCATGGTTGTCACAGTATCCCCTCCTTTAGGAAATCTCGTCCCGAGATTTAACCAAAAGGTTCAACTCTATCATTACCAAACAATTAATCGAGGATACTTATCTTTCAAGTAGTCCTCCCATACCCATGTTAACTCAAAGTTACCCTTTGAATTCCAACTAACTTTCACAAGATATCTTACTGCTAACAACTTTGCCTGCCCACAAAAGGGTACGCATAGCAGCATAACCGCTCCAAACGAAAAGAAACATCCAACTACCTGAACCTCGCCCGTCATCGAGGAAACTTGTCAAAAACCTTAAGTTGCGTAACAACGTCATTTACAACCCGGTCTCGCAACTCATCAAACAAGAACTGTCTTGAAACCAAGTTATAAGTTGTTACAAAGCCCAACGTTTTTGAAGAATCGGCTCGACTTTGAGTTTATTTCTAAAAAAACATTAACCAAAATCACAACAAACCACATCTAACGGCAAAAAAAGTTCTACAAGAAACTTACGTACCCAACTTCAACTAAACCCTAATGATCCCATGCTCAATCGAACACGTGTGGATACCAGTTTACCTGAAGTCCTAAATGACCACGCTACGGCCCAAATGGACCTTAACCACCACCATTCTACTACATTTTAACCTCTTAACTTCACGGTCACTATTCTCAACATGTTCTTTTACAAAATGAAAAGTTTTGTCAACCTTGATCTCATCTAAAGGCCATGCATGCTAACATCCGCCAAACAACTTCTTCAGTTCGACACGTGAAAACGTGTTCATGTACACCACTCAATTCCTCAGGCAATCTCAACCGATAAGCTACAGGACTGATTCTTTCATGAATCTCAAATGGCCCTACATACCTCGGTGCTAACTTACCCTTTTTCCCAAAGCGAATATCACCTTTCTAAGGCGACACTTTTAGCATAACACGATCACCCACCTCAAACTCTAACGGATAGCTCTTTTGACGATCTCTCGCCGCCTTGAGCTTCTCTTTAACAACACTTACTTAATCAGTCATCTTTCAACCAAGCTCAGGATCCAATACAAACTACGTTCCCCAATCCAGCCATAAAAACAAGCGACCTACATTTCCTTCCATACAAAGCTTCAAACAGAGCACACCAAATGCTCGAATGATAACTACAACCAAAATCAATAACACATGCCCTTATTATACTTCCCAAATTCTGCAACATACGTTCACATTGTCTATCCGCGTTGAGAGATAGCTAAGCAGTACGCAAATCCAATCGGTCTCTAACATATCTGCAGCATATGCCAAAAGACCACTAGGTAAATCATCCATCACAATCTGAGTTGAATAACACCAGAGTTTCTATACCATGCTATTATCTCATCATATAAATCTTTGCCAACTCACATCTTGAAATCTTCTTGTTATAGCTAGAAAAATGAGCAACTTGGTCAGTCTAACGACCATCACCCTAATCACATCATACTCACTACTTGATCATGGAAATTTAGTGATAGAAATTCATGGTATGTTCTATCTCATTTTCACTCAAGTATCTCAGGCTGTTGTAGCAAGCCAAAAGTCTTTGACATTGCAGTCTTCACCTCCTAAACAAATCCAACAATTGCTAACATAGGTAACTATATCCTTTTCCACACGTGGCTACCAATACATGTCTCCAAGGTTATAGTACGTCTTATGCACTCCCGGATCTACCAAGTACCTTGATGCATGGGCCTCAACCATTACACTTCCTACTAATAAGAACCCAAATTCGATCCATAAAAACAAACTCTCGTCTCCTTTCTTTCCAACTGTTGCTCTTAAACCATGTAAGTAAATCTGTAAGTACGTTCACTTACTTGAACGCCTTCTTGGGCTGTCAGTCATCATTACTCTTACTCCATACTGATATGGTCATAGCCAACACTCGCACACGTCCTAGGTTATCACTCTTCTTCCTACTTACAAATCAGTCACCAAATTGCCTTACCATATGGTAACGAATTTCAACCATACTCACAATACAATTTAACCCAAAAAGAACTAACCATACTAGCCCTCTTTTTCTATTTGTTGGTCCTAAGGTCACAGCATCATTTCTGCTGGATGCGTTCTCTACCATGGACGTCTCCCCCTCACGTAGAGTAGCCAATATCTTGTCCTTAACACAGACTAGATAGTCGTGGGACAAATGCCCTTACTCGTCTTAGTTTCACTCTCCCTTTCTACTCAACTCATCAACCACTACATTCGATTATCGAACGTCACTACAAATCATTTTATGGTCTGGAAAGCTATATCTCGTTTGCGCCCCACTCATACTTCTGATTCCACTCAGTAGTGAGATAGAGGGGTTTTAACAATCTTAGAAAAGTTTACGATGAAACGAGGTATGATACTTGCCAATCCCTAAGACTAATCATATACTCGGGATTAGGTGTCGTAGGTACTTCCCAATTCTTCACTGCTTCACTCTTAGTAAACTTAGCATACAACTTCTCCTTCCTCAGTAATTCCAACACTAACTTCAAATGGACTCCATGCTTCTCTTTTTAACAAACGACACTGGTGCATCCCCACGGAAAATGACTAGGTCGTATGAAACCCTTGTCTTGCAACTCTCGAAGTTGTTCAGACAATTCTTGCATTTCCAAGGGTGCTAGACGATATGGAGACTTTGCAACTGGCGTCGCTCCATGAACTAAATCTATGCGGAATTCAACTTGTCGTCGTGGTGGTCATCGACAAATCTTTCGGAAACACATCAATGAATCTCGTACGACGGAAATATCACTCAATTTTGGTTCATCTACCTTTGTGTTCATTAAGGTTTTCACGACTCCTTGAGTACGTTCACCATGAACCTGAAGTATCTCATCACCTTCCAACGGTATCCTAACCACCTTCTCATGACATACTATCACAAACTTCCTTTTGGACAACCAGTCCATTCCCACAATGACATCAAAGCTTCCACGACTCCACGGTATCAACGAACTCCAAGGGTTACGAACAATCGAATAGGATAACAAACGAATATCGAGTCAAAGGCTAGAATGCATATAGGAGATTCCACATATGCAAATAGACGTGGATCAAATGACATAAGAATCCTTTGAAAGAAAGGATACGTATATGCACCGAGCGAAAACGCAACGAAAAAAAACCAACAAGCGTACCACGACAAATGAACACATAAAAAAAATCAATACTAAAGACGGAAATTCTTATACCAATTATCGACTTTACTCGAAAGACCAAATTAAATAATGTTTTTATAAAAATCGATTTAAATTAAGAAAGTCACTTTAAGTATAAAAATCATTTTAAATAATAAATACAATTTCTTAAATTTAATTACTTTTATAAAATTCATTCTGGTTGTCATAAAAAAATCTAGAGATGGTTATCTAATGGTATATCGTACCTTACCACTATGAATCACTTTAAACCAGCTTTTTATAATAAAATAAAATTTATTAAACCACTTAAAAATTTTCATATCCTATTTGTATAGACCATTTAAACATATTCTATTTACAAAGATCATTTTAAACACAGTTTTTCTCAAACACTAACACAATACTTCCAAAGAGTTTTTATAATTAGACATCAATTAGAAAAATGTTTACACAAACAAAGGACACCAATAATACCAACAGGAGATCGAAAAACACCGTACCTGACTCTAACACAATTCTATTGTTTGAAAACAAAAGAAAATACCAGAAACCAAATACTCAAAATAAAATCAAACAAACTCGTACAAAGAAAAGCTCATATCGAGACGTTACTACCCAAAAGAAAACGTAATGTCTTATCCAAAATACGAATCAACTAGAGGCCAAACCTAAAAGCATCGATACTAACACGACGCCAACCGGTTTACGAAAACCCAAGGATATACAACCAAGGGATTAATGATCCACACTAATATGTTAGGGAAACAATTAGGGCTTAAAAGAAACTTGATACTCATAAACGAGGTAATGCAATGCATGAAGAACGTAACAAAATGCGCCTATATCCCGAAAAAGCAGATTCCGAACAACTAAAAACAATATACATCAAGACGTTCGAAATAGGAAAATCAGGTCTCCTTACTAACAAAGTACGATAAGGGATGCTAAACTTAGGAACAAACAACTGAGCAAACTAACACCTCTAAAAAAGAGCAATACAAGTATCCCGCAAATACTAGAAGAAGGGAAACTTACTATCAATACAACTCACTACATATACCTCCAATTAGGGTAAGGAGAATTAATTCTTTACCCATACCACACCATCCTATCAAGAATACACATATCAATAATAAAAAAAATATTTACACTACACCTTACAACCAAATACAAATAAATCAATCATGGTCACAAGCTAACGTTTGTGATGCTTTTAATAATTATGTTGGCCACCATAATTATAAGTGCCTCCTTTCACACGTGTACTTACTTCCAAGATTACCCATTTCAATCATAATTCACATATAAGCACATATGCCACATTGCACATCTTAAACCACTCCAACTTAACACATAAAGGATGCTCCATTACATAACTACTTACTTATATCAAAATAAAATCGAAACGACATAAAGGAACGAAAGTCTCGCAACGACTTCCAAAATACGAAATATCCGAAAGAAATAATCAATAACAACATGACGAGGTAAAGGACGGGATAAACTTATGCTGGGCCTCGCTTGGGTTTGACTTTGCCTCCGCAAGAATCACCCGACTCCGCGGGTCCAGCCCTACTACGCGCATCCGACAAACGATCAACTATCCTATCTCCTTTGGTTCCACAAGAGGCTCCTTATAACGCTCAAGTCCAGTTGGGAAAATGGTTCCCCAACGAGACTTCTTACGGGTGGGGGAAAACATAACTAAGATACTAAGAAAGTAATACGTATCATATCAGATAATGGTAGGCAAAATAACTAAAATGACAACTTAGCAAAATACGAGATATATAAGCTATGCAAAAATAGATGGGAAGCATAGCAGTTATAGCATTAAACACTTAAGCCCTAAATGCATCTACATGAAGGACCCCTAGGTTATAGTCTAGGCTCAACCACCTACTTCTCTATAACCAAAGGCTCTGATACCAATCTGTCACACCCCGCCAAGGCGGAAACGCGAGGCGTAACATCATGGATATCATCACAACACAATGGCGTCTATAAAGAGAATTCTACATGCAATAAATAAGCAAAGTATAGACACAAAGTGTCATAACAATACCCATAAAACTAATCTAAATCCAAAAGGCGTCTTTATTGATGAAACGAAAGTTCTCGCCAACATAAAGACATGCAACAATTATCCATAATCCAAACAATGCAAAATTCAAAACAATAAAGCAATAAACTCCATAACATCCTATGGTCTCTTTCTAGCCACTTCTCTCTATCTTATTCCCATGGTGCTCACCTGAAAATGATGCTTAAAACGTCACCATAAAGATTGGGAAGTCATAGGGGTTTAAAGATCACAACATAACAATCCTTTAAAACCAATTACTGTGATAAATAAAACATAGCATAGCAGGACATTAAACGAACTATCATACAAGCTAACATGCAAACACACCAAACCATGTTGAGACGGTCACGCTCAACATCACAAACAAGGGAACGGAACGTGTCCCACGATCCACAACAATGAGACGATCACGCTCACTATCAACAATCCACAGCAATGAGACGATCACGCTCACTACTAACAATCCATCAATGTCTTGAGACGGTCACGCTCAAGCACAACAAACAAGGGAACGGAACGTGTCCCACGATCCATATCACAATAGCAAGTAGCACATAACATACAATAGTCACGTATAGTCCATGCCTCATTTAAAACACATTATCACAGTAACTAAAATATTTAATATACACATAGGCATCATTGTTCACCCCAAGAAAACATAAGAAAAATGGGCTATGAAACTCACCTGATGCTTAAGCAAATTCCAAATCCTTGCACGAAACTAAACAATCAAAACAAACACGTGTTACACGCGACCAAGCCAAATGCTTATGCCCATGTAACAATCATATGATGGATGTCTAAGGTGTTTAATTACCCTCATGGGTCACCACGACACCATGCCCAACCTTAACCAACATGTTTACACACTTTTCCAATGTTCAACAATTTACCCGAAAACGCAGAATTTTAATGTCACTTTACCATTTTCTAAACCACCCCTACTGACCTTTATAAATTTTACCAAAAATCACAGGTTCAATATCATGAGTTTACTATCCCCATGATTTTTCCACTAATTTATTTCCACTCTTAAGTGCCCCAAATAAAATCAAACTTTTAACTACTCAGTTTCGGATCTGATCGCACACTAAAACTGTTGTAACCTAAAACCATACTATAGACCCAAATCAGAAGCTCTACTTTGGGGGATTTTTAATAGACACATAGAACTAAACTCCTGTAGGTTGGATAATCCTAATTCAAATTTTAAGTGGGGGTTTTACACCTCGTAATCTGACCTAAATCTGACCCGAATTTACTGCTTTGACAACTTTTCTCGTAACCAACATTTGAATGACTTCCCGACCTTAAAAACCTTCGAGGCCAGATGTTCTGGAAACTAGACTCTCTGAGCTACATCATAGACACCGGAAACTTGACAAAAGCTATTACCATCATCGAGATAACAGCCGAACAACACAGCACTAAATTCTGCCGTAATCTAAATCAAGTTCTAACGCGATCTAAACCCTAACGATTACACCAACTCGCATCTAATTGATTACTAAGAACCCTAATTAGATTATAAACTTTAATTTAAAGAATATTATGAAACCCTAGATCCACCATAACTCTTGTTACATGAATTAAATCAATAATTAAACTAATTAAGAAAACTAAACATACCTTAAAGCTTGTTTTCTTCAAAAATCAAAACCTTAATTTTTCTTCTTCTTTTCTTGAGGTATTCGGCCAACTAATGCAAGAGGAGGGGAGGAAAATTTTCTTTCTTAGGGTATTATGGGTTAGTATATATAGGATACAAAATTCCCTAATTAGAGTCCTAGTTAAATTGGGCTTTGATTTTCTTCTTTTTTTACCAAAACCGGCCGAATATATGTATGCATATATATATTTTTTTATTTTTTATTTTTATTTATTAATTACATATTTACTAACATTACCTTAAGTTTTTATAAAAACCTAAGCTTATTTGAGTAAACCTTTTTGCGTAAACGCAATTTACTAGGCTTTTAAAATAAATAACTTTTCATTTTTATTAAACCTAACTTTCCAAAAATAGAAATTTCATTTCTTTCTTATTCTAACCACTAAAGCCTATTCATACCTAATTTTACTAACACATAAATACGTATACGTAATAATACTTACACAATTAACGCAAAAACGCCAAAACCACAAAAGTTATTTCCTTGCCACCAAAAGTGAACGAAAGGAACTTAACCAAATCCATCACCAATCCAATCCCAATGAGACGATCACGCTCAATGGATTGATTACCAACTCTCACACAATCCACATAACGCATATAAACACATAAACCATACATTACAACAGATTCATAAGTCAACACTAACGGTTTGACTAACCTGCTCAAGTCATGGTTGTCACATTTGGATCCCTTTGTTATCCAACAAATGATCGTGATGATCTTGGGAAAATGAAACCGAAGGCTGACATTGGCATCTTTATTGGTTATTCTGAGTCATCACGAGGATTTCGTATCTATAACCGCCGAACCAAAAAGATAATGGAAACGATCCATGTCAAGTTTGATGAACTCACACCAATGGCTTCTGAATGCAACAATTCAGAACCCGGAATAAACTGCATGAATTTTCAAGATTCATCGGAAGATTCACAATCAGTGCCTTCAAAAACAGACTTGGATAATTTGTTTGGTCCTCTGTATGAAGAATACTATGCGACGAGTTCACCAGAAGTGTCAGATAATTCCGCTGCAAATACTCTTGATAATGAAAACACTTCTTCATCATCGTCAATTGTCGTTGAAGAAGATGAAGCTCCTCAAATAGTATCTTCGTCAGCAGAACAAGTTGCCACTGAACCAAACTCTCCAGTCTTGAATGAAAATGCCGATGAATTAGTTCAAGAAGACGTTGCAGATTTTGATGGAAATGTGTTCTACAATGCACCTCCAACTCTTATGTTTGAAGAAGCTGAGTCATCTTCAACATATCAGGATCCATCAAATATGCACGAGTTTCATCAAAAACATCGCTCAAGTGATAAGTGGACTAAGAATCATCCAATTGAACAAGTGATTGGTGATCCCTCAAAACCTGTAATGACAAGAAATCAACTTCAAACTGATGCAGAAGTTTGTATGTACGCATTAACAGTGAGTACAATTGAACCAAAAAATATCAAGGAAGCTATGCTTGATCACAGCTGGATTGAATCCATGCAAGATGAGCTTAACCAGTTCAAACGCCTTGATGTTTGGGAACTTGTCGAATGTCCTATTGGCAGAAACATAATCGCAGTCAAATGGATTTGGAAAAACAAGACTGGTGCTAAAAACACGGTTATTTAGAACAAGTCTTGTTTAGTTTCCAAAGGATATGGTCAAGAGGAGGGCATAGATTTTGAGGAGTCTTTCGCACCAGTTGCAAGACTTGAAAGTGTCAGAATCTTTGTGGCATATGCGGCTCACAAGAACTTTCTTATATATCATATGGATGTCAAAACGGCATTCCTGAACGATCCACTGAAAGAGGAAGTTTTTGTTCGTCAGTGATGACATCAAATAACGTCACTTTATTATATCATTATCCCATCTGTTTGTCCACTTTTATATAATTATTGCATTATTTGGTACTTAATTACTTTAAAGTTGATAAATGCAGTAATTCATGAGTGTTTTGTGAAGACAAGCTAAAAGGCGCATAATTTAGAGCTAAAACGATGATATTTGAAGAATGCTAAAATTTCACCAATACGTCGTATCCAACTAAAGAGATACGGCGTATCAGCGCCAAGACTTCACAAGAAAACGCGTTTGACCAATTCCCAATACGACGTATCCATGCTGTCTACATACGCCGTATCCATGAATATAATTATTTAAAGATACAGTAAATCAAGTAAATTGGGAATGATATCAAAGATTTATTATGAACGTAGCGCGCACTCCAAGGAATTTAACCCAATACGCCGTATCGACCTTGCCAGACACTATAAATAGAAGACTCAAAAACGAGTTTTCATTGTGCAATATCATATTCCTTATACCATACTCATTAAAGACGAATTTTAGAAGAGAAGATCAGCTACAAAGGTCAAGCATTGATAACGAATCCATAGAAGAAATCGTGTAATTTTTACTCTCTTAGTCGTTCGATTTTCATTGTTTGATTACGCTTGTATAATTACAATGGTTGTGGGCTAATAACCTCGAGTATTAGTCATCTTAATGAAAGTTTAATGTTTGTTTGTAATCGATTTTCTTAATTAATCGTTGATTGTTTAATTATGTTTATCACCTCATACTTGTTTATGTGTTTGAATATGCGACCTATCATTCAACTGGGTCTAGTGATACCTAAAAAGTAATCTAGATACCGGGATAGCTCTCCATATCGTGCTTTATATTACTGGACCTATAGGATCACAAATAACGTTCTGTCTTTGTCTTTGAATTATGAGCTTAGTTGGACCGGTAGGTGACCCGTTTATGTTTCAGCAATCATGCTCTTAATTAACTGATAAAGATTTGAATAGTGGACTACCAGTATATAAAACACCGTCAAACAATAAGTGGGTAAAGTCCTGTTGGGCTAGGGTTTTAACAGGATCACCACTGCTTTGATTCCCTAAGATAGATTATAATTAAACTAAAGGATGCTTTATGCGGACGCGTTAATTGTGACAGGATTAATTGTGTCTAGGTCTTAGGATGATGACCCGCCTAAGTCTTAAGAATGATATGCCGCTTCGAGATAAGTAAATCATTGCACTAAAACAAACAAACCAACATTGAACCGGATTTAATATGGCTAATACAGTTACCATCAATTAGACTTTTACCTGCTTTTCTATCATATGGATTTCTTCTTTTTGTGTTTATTGTGTACTGAATTGATATTTGTCATCACCAAACCTGTGCCAGTCTCTCAGGCTGAAAACTCCCATATCATTAGACAACGTACATAGCATAGGTTTAACCGGTAAATAGACTAATTAAAATACTAATAGAATATAGGATTAATGTTTCACTCTTAGTGTTCGACACCCTACTTACCGCGAACTCCATGTTGAACGGGTCAACTGTCATTACAGTGTTGTTTTAGGTTTTGTCGGGCTAAATGTAAATTAAAACTTGATAATCAACATAATTGACCCTACACGTAATCACATTAGGTTTTTGGCGCCGTTGCCGGATTCGTGAAGTTGTTTAATTCAAATTTATTATGTTTTAGTTTTTAGTTTAAATTGCCATAATTGGTGTGCTTGTTTGTGTGTTTAATTCTTTCCATTGTATATATTTGCATATTGCTTATTTGTTGCATTTGTTACAGCCTGCTGTAACTTTCTAAGTCGAATACTCAATACGACGTATTCATCTTCTTGGATACGGTGTATAAATTTTTTTTCAAACCAATACAGCGTATTCGACTCTATCATCAATACGGCGTATTTAATTTACTGAATACGGCGTATTAGGCTAATTTACATTTTCTTTTCCAAGCTTATTTTATTATAGGTATAAAATGGACAACCCCAATATCACTATTAGAATAGATCAGACTTCAAGAGAAAAGCTCAAATCGGGGGTGAGACGTTTAATTGGCAAACTGCCACGTACGATAAGATGAGATATTGTGAAGATGTGGACGACTGCTTTACAAACTTCAAAACCAAATTTCCAGCCATAGTCCTTGATAATACATTAACATCTGATGCAACAATCTCATGTGGACCCACGGTAAGTCCTCTTAACGACAATGAAATTGACTTTAGAATATCGTTTGACGAATCCGACGATGAAGATTACACGGTAGTTTATGACGAAAATTCATTTTCCTATAAAATAATTTCTGTCAACAATTTGAAAACGGATTCTAAAAATGATAATGATAAAGTCAATATGCCTTCATTTCCATCACCCGAGCCTGAGATCAGTTATTTTAATGATTTAGACTTCTTTAAATATTTTGAGAATAGATTTCCAGCCATTGTTTACAATGATGCTCTAACGTCTAAATTAGATCTCTTAACTGAACCTACTATAAGTCCTCGACATATCGATGAATTTGATTTGAAAGATGAAACATCATTGTCCGAATGTGATGAAGAGGAACAAAACGTTTTATACTTTAATGATTTATTTCCTTTTAACGTAATTTATCCCGATGATTTAAAATCGGATACGGACAATGATAATGATAAAATCGATATTGAGCAACCTTCGGGGGATATGTCTGTCATACCATTACCTAATGTAATAAATGTTGATACACAAGGGTCAAATAAGCTTTTGGAAACACTTTTGTTGATATGTACTGTACATTACACTTATGACACTTTACTTACCGATTTCCTTTTGATGTATATTATTTGATGATCGGTTTATTTGTGTATGATAGAATCAAGACTGGCAGTAAGTTCAGCAACATGACTCATTGATTGATTACAGGTTTAAAATCCTGAAACCATAAGACAAGGAGAAAAAGGTCAAACTTAAAGACCAGATGAAACAAAAGTGCTTTCCAAGAGACAACCCAGTCATTTTAACTGTTTGTCGCATTTTAATTGTTTGATGCACGAGTCTGTCTTCCCAGACACTTTATACGGCGTATCGAACCCCTCCGGATACGGCGTATAGAGCTGTCTGGACGTTATTAGTTTTTAAAACTTAATATTTAATTTTTAATAATTTAATTTTTTTTACAAGAACCATACGGCGTATCCTAGGGTTTGGGATACGGTGTATTGATCCCTGTACAGTTATGTGTTTAATTGATTTCTTGTACCATTGTAGCGAGATAGAATTTTTACTTGTCTTCTAAATCTTTTATACAGGACCTTGCTGAAACTATGATATGGTGTATGCTGAAAAAGACATGTGTTGAACTTATCCGGGCATGCTGAAGCCCTAGTCAACATACTTTTTGCTCAAGGACTCATCTTGGAGAATTATCACGAGCAAAACATGAGGAAGTTTTCCGTTTTAATTCTATTTTCCTGTATTATTTAATTGTTTTATCTATACAATGAGGACGTTGTATAATTTAAGTAGGGGGTGGAGAATTAGAACGTACTTGTCTTCTTTTTTACAAGATAACATGCAAAGTGCTTATAAACGATCAAAATTTAAAAAAATTTCAGCATGACTTTTGTAAAAATCACTAGTTGCATTA
>BQNB010038404.1:0-48778 GCA_026074375.1 Tanacetum coccineum | reverse complement strand
CTTTAAATGAGATTTTATGCAAGTCTATATAAACGAAGTCAAGTTTATTAAATACTGGATTGGTTTAACAGTTTATTAAACTAACTTTGTGTTTAAATATTCACAAGTTTTACCGATGGCAACTCAATTATGGCCCTAGTGAATCTTGTGAATGTAATTGGTTCACCCAGTTACTAACATGGTTGCAAATCGTGATGAAATTAGATTAATTGGAATCAAGTTAAGTTTCTTTGAAACAAATATCAT
This sequence comes from Tanacetum coccineum, assembly GCA_026074375.1. Classification (NCBI taxonomy): domain Eukaryota; kingdom Viridiplantae; phylum Streptophyta; class Magnoliopsida; order Asterales; family Asteraceae; genus Tanacetum; species Tanacetum coccineum. The sequence goes on along the minus strand of BQNB010038404.1, from coordinate 48,532 downwards.
AATAATACAAGTTGTTATTTTGTTAGATTACTATAGCGTGTTTATTGAATTTAAGAGGAGTTTCTTTGAAACAAGATCTTTTTTGGTTAAAGGGGTAAAGTGCCCCAGGTAAATTGTATTACTACAAAAAAAACGTTTAAGTACACCTGATGAGGGTGAAATCCCTCACCTCAACCCAATAAAAGGCAAAATAAACGCACAAATTGTGCCTCAACCCTAAACAATCATAAGAGAGACATGTCAATCTTATGAGCTAAACACAAAGAAGAAAAATTACTTCCTAACACGACTACGAAGGCGGATATCAAATTGATCACAAAAAGTTTGCATGTGTTTAGGTAAATCATAAAGCCGAGCCTCGTATTTTTTTAGGTAAAGTGTTTCCCCAGTAAAATTTATTACTTCAAAAAACAGTTAAGTACAAAGGATGAGGGTGAGTCCCACATCTCCGCCCGTTACATAGGCAAAACTACTTCCTTAAAGGAGGGTACACAGAGTGACTAGACTACAAAAGAAACAATAATAACTATTTCTTCTTACGACCTTGAACTTTGATATCCAAATTATCGCATATATCTTGAATCTGGTCAGGAATATCCTGGCCTTCACATATCATCATCGTATGGGTCGAAGTCGTAGTCACCATTCACATAAGATTCCTTCCATTGTTCCAACAGACTATTAGTACCGTATCAAACCTTCTTTGAAGCCAAAAAAAATTCCATAACGTTATCAACTGATGCAACTTCATTCTTACTATCATGATCACCCAAATAATCAACCTTTGTCAAAGGTCTACCTTCATCATCTACAAGGGTAACCTTCCCATCAATAATAAGTCTTTCTATCTTTTCAATTTTTTCAACAAGTGGGGTAGTACTAATACTACTAGATTCCACATTCCAGAACGAGGATCCACTAAAATTGGCCTTTTTAATAGCCAGATTTGAAGTCCCACCATTTGTACCCAAATCAACATTATTTTCAACCTGATTAAGCATATCAAATGAGTTTGAATTACTAACCTCTATGGTAGGCTTCGCATATTTCTTCTTATTACCACTAGTGTCGACATTGTTTTTTTAAACCTGTCTATATACTTGTTTGACTGGTTTAAATCCCACCTTAGGACCAACTGGAACACCAATAGTAGCTTGGTTAGGCTTCTTCATGTTCTTCACCACATCCAAATCTATAATCTTAGGACATTCATCCTGAACATGACCAAAAGCCTTACAACACGCACACCTAGGAGGTTTCCACTCATACTTAACACGAATAATACACGTATAGAACCCTTCTCTAAAAAGTTTAGGCATAGCCACCATAATATTATCTTTCAACTCCACATAAGCCCGAACCTCAATCAATGCTCTAACATAGCTTAACCTACCCTATGATTGGATGTACATGTTTGATGTATAAGAGTCAAGCATCAAAGGAGTACCAAGCTTAGTAGCAATAGCACTCAAACCATCCTCACTAAATGCAGTCACAAGTACACCATGGAGTTTAACCCAAACCAAAACATTACCCACATCTTCTTTCATTAAGTTCACATCCGGATTCCACTTTTTCAGAATAAGCGGATTATTGCGAATAAACCATGGACCATTTTCAATCACTTCATCTAAACCATCTATAGAGCTAAACTGGAAAGAGAATATCCCGGTAGACGAGTTAAGCATAGATTTAACCAATCCATATTTACCCCAAGTGTTCCTAAAATAGTTAGCAACAACAGGAAAAGCCACATGCTTTCCTAAAAAAACCATATGCCGTATTAGCAAATTGTTCACTAATAGCTCTAATAGATTTCACCGGAACAACCACATCAATCCTGTTTCCCCCTGGTGTAAATACAGTGCGAAAATTCAAGGCCTTCCTATTCAATTCACCAGTAAATAAATTAGCATAAGAAGTACCTTTCTTTAGATTAGCAGTAAAGTTACTTGGTGACTCCCCAACATTCACATCATGCAGATTATCATGATCGGCCTTAACCGAATTCTCCTCTTGTGTACAAGTACTATCCCAGACGTAACCGTAACAAATGGTGCGACATCATCCTTGTTAGCAGATGGTGTGAAACCATTCTTCTCCTTATCCGCCATTAAACTTTGCTTTTCTTACACACCCCTCCCAACCCCACTTCCCTTCTGACTCAAAAACCCTCGCTCCATACCGAATGTATTCAAACCAATGTAATCAGTGCAATCAAAGCAGTGCAATCAACGATGAATCAAAAGGAAAATAATCACACTTAAAGCCCCATAGAAACAAAAATCGTAATGGTTTATTCTTTATAAAAAATAGAACCTTAAAAATAAATTAATGCGATCAAGTGGATTGAATTAAATCAATAACGCTGGGATCTCTTGCCTCCTTTAATAATATAAGTCACGACAAAAGCACAATTATACCTACAAAAGCAACAAAACCTAAAAACAATCTTGAGAACCAATAAGGAAAAAGGAATCTTCAAAACATAGGTCGGTTGGAATTTAATAGTAGTTAAACTATTATATTCATACCCTCGTATCCATTATAGAAATCAAAATCATATTCACAGAAGTCTCCTCCACCAGTCGAAGACATATATCTAGAATTCTCATCATTAGGAAACTCAACTTCATCATCATGAGATTCTATAAATTGGTTCCCTATACAAGTACTATGTTGGGAATAAAATGCTCTAAGGCATTTCCACTGTTAGTCATGTTCATTCCCACTGCTAGAGTATTTTCCCACTGCTAGGGTTATGTATTCGCGCTGCTAGAGAAAGGTTTCCACTGCTGAAGTTTTTCCACTGCTGTCTTAAGGATAAGGATTACTCTAAGTCAAATACGCGTTATTGTTATATTTGGAATGTATCTTGTGTATATCTCTTTTGTTTAGGAGATACGGTTTAGGTCTTATCTTGTACAGGGCTCCTTGTGCTATAAAAGGGGTCCTTAGGTTAGAGTAGAAATACACATACATCTTCAATATCAATCTGAAATACATTCTCTCATAGCTTTAAGGTTGTGTAAACCCTAGTACTGGTTGAGTACTCGTATTATTACATCAATAATATTAAAGCTTTTTGTGTAACTCACTGTTCCATTCATTTCATTGTTATTCTTCTTGATCATTAAAGGTTAGATTCCGCATAACCTTTGGTGAAACATCTTAACAAAGTTTCTCTCATTGTTAGTTTGGATTTATCCAAGGTGACAATAACCTTACAAGCTAAGGCATTAGATCCAAGTTTGGGAACAACAAGTGGTATCAGAGCTTGTTGAGAAGCTTTGAATAAGAAGAAGAGCATCCTACAAACTTTGCATTAATGGCATATACATCTTCAAGAAGTTCTTCAAGTTCAGATAATGAGGTATATGATGATTCCTTTTGTTCTAAATCATGTAGGAAAAACACAGAAAACCTTAACAATAAGATTATCAAGTTAAATGAAGAACTTAGTGATTGTGAGACTGACTTGTATAACTACAAAAGAGGTTTATCACAAGTTGAGGCTAGACTTGTTGAATTTAAAAATAATGAGATTAAGTTCTGTGAAAGAATTAGAGTCCTTGAGAGAGATGTAGAGCTTAAAGATAATAAAATTGAAAATCTCAGGAATGAATTAGAGGAGTTAAAGAAGGAAAAAGACAGCATAGATTTTAAAATAAAAAAATTTGAAAATTCTGCAAAAGATCTAGACTGTCTCTTAGGGACTCAAAGATCTGTTAAGGATAAGACGGGTCTGGGGCTTAATGAGTATACTGCTGTGCCACCTCCTCCTGCACAAGTCTATTCACCTCCTAAGAATGATCTGTCTTGGACAGGTTTGCCTGAATTTGTTGATGACACTGTTACTGATTATAGTAGGCCTACACCTAGCATAGATGTGCCAAGAGATGTAAGTGAAAGTGTTTCTTTCTTTGAACAAAGAGGATCAGTTGGTAATGTTTTATCAAAACCCATGATTAGCTTTGTAAAAGAAACTGGTTGTCCTAGTGTCCCTAAAGTTATTAACACTGAAAATTCTAGGAAACCAACTGTGAAATATGCAGAGATGTACAGAAACACCTCACAAAGTCCTAAAGTTATGTCTAGCTTTGAACAAGAAAAGTTTGACTTCACACTTAATGAAACTGTTAGATCTAGCTTTGAACAAGAAAAGTTTGATAAGTTCACTAAGGAAGTAGTAGGAAAGAAAGAAACACCAAAACAAAATCATCCTAAAGGGAATCAGAGGAACTGGAATAGGACTTCAAATCAGATTGATGATAGATGATATAGATGAGTTGGACATACAAGTGGAACTTGGCTTGCAAAGCATGAGGGTTAATAGGTTTGGACAGAAAGGGACTAGTATAAAGATAGCATTAAGGGGGGGATCTGATGTAGCTGGTTTTGACAAATCAAAGTGGAATGCTTCTAATTGCCATAAGATAGGACATTTTGCTAGAGAGTGCAGATCACCAAGGAGTCAAGACAGAGGGAAGAAAGAAAGCTACAAGAAGGATCCTAAGGTGGAAGAGCCTGCTCCTAAGGCAATGATAGCCATTGATGGCATTGGATGGGATTGGAGTTATTATAGGCTAACGGAAGTTGACACCATGCTCATTGTGGCCGTTGAAAGAGGGAAGTTCCAACTGATTATGCTCTTATGGCCTAATCTAGCTAAGTTTGATAAATGAGGTTGGTGGTTATCGGATGATTCCCTTTTGTTCCTATATCATGTAGGAAAAAACACAAAAAACCTCACAATAAAATTACAAGTTAAATGAAGAACTTAGTGATTGTGGACTGACTATTGTATAACTACAAAAGAGGTTTATCACAAGTTGAGGCTAGACTTGTTGAATTTAAAAAAAAATGTGATTAAATTCTGTGAAAGAATTATTGTCTTTGAGAGAGATTTAGAGATTAGAGATAATAAAATTGAAAATCTCAGGAATGAACTTGAGGAGGTAAAGAAAGAAAAAGAAAGCATAGACTTTAAAATAGAAAAATTTGACAATGCTTCAAAAGATCTAGACAGTCTCTTAGGGAATCAAAGACTAGTTATAGATAAGAAGGGTCTGGGATTTAATGAGTATAATATTGTGCCACCTCCTCCTGCACAAAGTCTATCACCTCTCAGAAAAATCTAGTTTAGATGTTTTTTCCAATTTTTATTATATTATATATATTATTCCCCCCCCCCCCCCATTTTTCTGGGTTTGCCTGAGTTTGTTGATGACACTGTTACTGATTATAGTAGGCCTACACCTAGTATAGATGTGTCAAAAGATGTAAGTGATGATCAGAAGGCTATATGGAAAAGAAATAGTGCTTCTTCCTCTGAACAAGTAGGATCATTTGATAATGTTGTATCAAAACCTATGATTAGGTTTGTAAAAGAAACTGGTTGCCCTAGTGTCTCTAAAGTTAATAATACTGAAAATTCTAGGAAACCAACTGTGAAGTATGCAGAGATGTACAGGAACACCTCACAAAGTCCTAAAGTTATGTCTAGCAATTTTGGTCCTCCAATCATTGAGGATTGGGATTCTGAAGATGAAAGTGAAGTTAACTTCACACTTAATAAAACTGTTAGACCTAGCATTGAACAAGTAAAGTTTGATAAGTCCACTAGGGAAGTAGTAGGGGAGAAAGAAACACCAAAACAAAATAAAAGTCATCCTAGAGGGAACCAGAGGAATTGGAACAATCAAAAATCCCAACAGCTAGGAAAAGACTTTGTGATGCAAAATAAAGCATGTTATAATTGTGGTAGGCTTTGAACATTTTGAAGTTTGACTGCAAACAAAACACATGGGTGAATAAGGGGAAAACCTGGACAAGGGTAGACCATGATCATGACAACATGAAATACCCATCTACACCAACATTGGATAGTGCTCATCCAAAATTGACATCTTTTGTTAAAACAGCACATTCACATGTAAAAAGACCCTTTGTAAGAAAAACAGCAGTTAAAAATAAAGTTTGGGTTCCAACTGCTAGAACAAAATTTCCCACTGTTGGCTCCATAAGTGCCCATGTTAGCCAATAGTGTTGCTGTAAGGAAACCTGGGTAAAGTAGTTAAGGCCTTTTTTAGCTGTTGGGTAGGAAACTAAGCACAATATTCAACCTAATCAAGGTTCAAATCTCAATGGTGTATCAGTGATCTTCAAGAAATACAAATACATTGATACACAAGGCAGGCCCAAGTCAGTGATGGCTTGGGTCCCTAAAGAGAATTAACACTCTTTCTCTTATTGTGCAGGGCATTCCACAGGATAATATTGATGATAAAGGATATTGGGACAGTGGTTGCTCTAGGCACATGACTGGTAACATATCCTATCTGTCTGAGTATGAGCCTTATAATGGAGGATATGTGTCATTTGGACATGGAGGAGGAATGATTACTGGTAAAGGTACAATTAAGACCGGTAAACTTGAGTTTGAAAATGTTTACTTTGTGAAAGAACTGAAATATAATCTGTTTAGTGTATCTCAAATTTGTGATAACAAAAATAGTGTTCTGTTCACTGATTCTGAGTGCCTTGTGTTGGGGAAAGATTTTAAGTTAGTTGATGATACTCATGTGTTGCTTAGGACACCTAGACAGCAGAATATGTATTCCATTGACTTGAAAAATATTGTCCCTCATAAGAACTTAACCTGTCTGATTGCCAAGGCCTCTGAAGATGAAAGTATGTTGTGGCATAGAAGATTAGGCCATCTGAACTTTAAGACCATGAATAAGCTGGTTAAGGGTTTGCCTTCCAAAAGTTTTGAAAATAACCATACTTGTGTTGCTTGTCTGAAAGGAAAGCAGCATAAGGCTTCTTGTAAGACTAAGTTAGTGAATTCTGTTACTAAGCCCCTTCACACTTTGCATATGGATTTGTTTGGACCTACTTCTGTCAGTAGCCTTAATCATAAATGGTATTGCTTAGTTGTGACTGATAATTTTTCTAGGTTTACTTGGACTTTCTTTCTAAAATCTAAGGATGAAACAAGTAGCATTCTTAGGAATTTTATAACAGAGATAGAAAATCTAAAGGATCTTAAAGTAAAATATATTCGATGTGATAATGGGGTTGAGTTTAGGAATAAAGAAATAGACGATGTATATGTTTCTAGGAAAGGTATTAAGAGAGAGTTTAGTAATGCTAGAACCCCTCAGCAAAATGGTGTTGCTGAAAGAAGAAATAGAACTCTCATTGAAGCTGCAAGGACCATGTTAGCTGATGCTAAACTACCTGTCACTTTTTGGGCTGAAGCAGTTAACACTGCTTGTTATGTTCAAAACAGGGTTTTAGTTAACAAGTCCCAACATAAGACCCCTTATGAATTGTTTAATGGTAGATATCATGCTATAGGATTCTTAAGACCATTTGGGTGTCATGTCATGATCCTTAATACCTTAGACCACTTAGGCAAGTTTGATGCTAAAGGAGATGAAGGTTACTTTGTAGGATACTCCCTGAATAGTAAAGCATTTAGGGTATTTAACAAAAGAACCAAGAAAATAGATGAGAACCTGCATGTGGACTTCCTAGAGAATCAACCCATTGAGAAAGGAACTGGTCCCAATTGGCTATTTGATATTGATTCTTTAACCAAATCAATGAACTATGTACCAGTTGTTGTTGCAGGAACATCTTCTACTAACATTTCAGGTACAAAAGAAGATGCTCTGAAGGAAAATGTGTCCTCTCTAAGATACATTGCTCTTCCAAATTGGTTTCATGAGGCTCAAATGGCAACTTCTAATGATTCTACAAGGAACAGAGATGCATTTTCAGAAAAAGGTGATCCTCAAAATGAGCAAGATAGGATTATCAGCGATACTGATGTATCTGAAAGCAGTGGAAACACCAATCCCACTGTTATTACAAAAGACCCCACAGCTGAACAAGTGGAGCCTGTTCTATCCTCAACAGTGGAAACTGAAGTTCCCACTGTTAGTACACCTGTTCCCACTGAGTGTCTATCTATTCCCCCTGTAAGCTCAAGTGGCTCAAGAATCATTTCAAGGGGGGGTTCAAGCTATCCAGAAGCACCATCTTTGGGCAATGCTATGTCCTTTGAAAACAGGTTGGAAGATTTCTTTGGAGATACAACTGATTCAGTTAGTTCGGATAAAGTGGAAGCTGATTTAAGCAACATGGAGACTGATATTCAAATCAGTCCAACTCCCACTCTCAGAATTCATAAAGTTCATCCAAAGAGTCAGATAATTGGTCCTGTTGATACTCCTGTCCAAACCAGACAAAAGACCAAGAATATGGAAGAACAAAGCTTCATAGCCACAATTCATCAAAAGACTAATCCTGAACTCCTACAGTATTGTCTATTTTCATGTTTCTTATCTCAAGAAGAACCCAAGAAGATCTTTGATGCCCTCAAAGATCCAAGCTGGGTAGAAGCCATGCAAGAAGAGCTTCTACAGTTTAAGATTCAAAATGTTTGGGTTTTGGTTGACTGTCCCAATGGGGTGAGACCTATTGGAACAAAATGGGTCCTCAAAAACAAGAGAGATGAAAGGGGTATAGTCATTAGAAACAAGGCCAGACTGGTGGCTCAAGGACATACTCAGGAAGAGGGAATTGACTATGAAGAAGTCTTTGCACCAGTTGCAAGGATTGAGGCTATTAGATTATTCTTAGCCTATGCTTCCTATATGGGCTTTACAGTATACCAGATGGATGTTAAAAGTGCTTTTCTATATGGGACTATTGATGAGGAGGTATATGTGATGCAGCCTCCTGGATTTCAAGATTCACAGTTCCCAGACAAAGTTTACAAGGTAGTGAAGGCTATGTATGGACTTCACCAAGCACCTAGAGCTTGGTATGGTACTTTGTCCAAGTATTTGTTGGATAATGGCTTTCAAAGAGGTACCATAGATCAGACATTGTTTATCAGAAAGCACAAAGGAGAGTTTTTGCTTGTACAAGTGTATGTAGATGACATTATATTTGGATCATCAAATCTAAAGTTGTGCAGAGAATTTGAGGCTCTAATGCATGACAAATTCAAAATGAGTGTTATAGGTGAACTCAGCTTCTTTCTAGGCTTGCAAGTGTTACAAAAGAAAGATGGCATCTTCCTCTCACAAGACAAGTATGTTGTTGATATTCTCAAAAAGTTTTGACTCTCAGATATCAGGTCAGCAAAGACTCCCATGGATAGGGAGAATCCTTGGGGAAAAGATGGAACTGGTAAAGATGTTGAACTTCATTTGTATAGATCCATGATTGGATCATTAATGTATCTTACTGCATCAAGACCAGATATCATGTTTGTTGTCTGTGCATGTGCTAGACACCAAGTGACGCCAAAAGAGTGTCATCTTCATGCTGTTAAGAGAATTTTTAGGTACCTAAAAGGTTACCCCAAGTTAGGACTTTGGTATCCTAAAGAGTCTCCTTTTAACTTGGTGGCATATTCAGACAGTGATTATGGTGGTGCTAATCAAGATAGAAAATCAACCACTAGAGGTTGTCAGTTTTTAGGAAGAAGGTTGATTTCTTGGCAATGCAAAAAGCAGACTATTGTGGCCACTTCCATAACTGAGGCAGAATATATGGCAGCTGCAAGTGGCTGTGGACAAGTGCTCTAGATACAAAATCAGTTGCTAGACTATGGGTACAATTTCATGAACACTACGATTTATATTGATAATAACAGTGCAATTTGTATAGTTAAAAATCCTGTCTATCATTCTAAAACAAAACACATTGAGATAAGACATCATTTTATAAGAGACTGTTATGAAAAGAAGTTAATTAATGTAGATCATATTCATACATATGATAATGTAGTAGATCTTTTAACAAAAGCTTTTGATGTGGGGAGGTTCCAGTACTTAGTTGTAAGTATTGGGATGCTCAATCCCTAAAATGTCTGTCTTTTGTTTTTTTTATAAAGTTTAGTATAGGATTTGAACTATTATTAGATTAATATGTGTTAGTATTGCTAGAGTAAAATGCAACTATTAGTCATTTTTCCTACTGTTACGTTTCCATTGCCAGTGTAAATGTTCCCACTTTTGGGCTACCTTTCCACTGTTAGTGTTTTTCTTGTTTTTGGACTAACAATTGCAGGATGAGTATGCCATGAAGAGGTCTCTATGATGTCATCAATGATGTATCAAGGGTGGAACCACACATCATATGTTTTAACTCTGTAAATCATTCTGTCTTGGGTTGGGGTATAGGAACCTCTAGGATTAGGGTATTCATAGAATACTCATGGCCAGTCTTAGACTGTCCCCACTGGTGAGTGGAGATTCTGTAACAATGAAGGCTAGTTGAAATACTTGCTTGAGTCCTTAACTTTCGAGGCACTGTAGAATGAGACCTCATTCATGGGTTATACACAAATTTGGTCCACAAGAGTTACCCGCATGTCTCTCTAAGTGTTCTTAGTGTGCATGAGGTGTGCTGTGGCATTTGGGTGTTTAATTATTAGAGAATAGACTTATACTGCCAATACATTTGACCTAGTATGGATGTGGTAGGGTGGTGCCTCAGGGAACTTTTATTATGGGTTAAACAGGGATACATTGGTGAATATGTGTATTAATTTTCTTCATGGGTCAGATAGCGAGCAAAGGACTCATGAATTTATGCATGTCTATCTTGCTTATGCAAGTGTGTGTGTATGGATAGGGTAGGCTTACTTTTGATTATTGAAGATAAGTTATTACCCTTAGGAATATTTCCCACTGTTTGACCAACTTGTTTCCACTGTTAGGCTTAGTTTCCACTGTTAGACTAATTTTTCCCGCTGACAATATAGCCGTTGGTACTGTTTGACTAAAAGTTTGTTACATTAATTTATATAACCGTTGAGATATTTTCTCAGCTTTCTTCACTATAAGGTTTCTTATATTGGTGTTTCAAGATAATAATATTATTTTACTTGATTTCTTCATCATAAAGTTTCAATTATCTTGATTCGGTCCAATATTATCTCTTTTAAAGTCTATAAATCTCAATTGTAGTCATCTATAGTACCAACTCATCTAATCATATCTTTCCCAACACCTTAGACATATTGACAAAACTTGCTATTTGCGATTATCACAACATGGTAGCTATTTTGGAGAAAACTGAGTCAAATAGCGACTTCCATCAGATAGTGGACTTCCTTGAGGCCTCTCACATAAGGTATGCTTTAACGGTTCATCCCACTGTCTATGTTTCACACATCTAACAATTTTGGTCCACTGTTAGGGTCAAAACAGTGGATGGAGAAACAAAGATTATTGCTAATGTTAATGGCAGGCAACGTACTATTACTGAATCATCAATCAGAAGGCATCTCAAACTTCTTGATGATGAAGGTATCAACACTTTGCTTGACAATGAGCTTTTTAAAAACCTTTCACTGATGGGCTATAATATTTCACCAAACCAAAGATTTTTTACAGTGATAAATTCAACCCTTTATATATATTAAATATAATAAATATATAATAAGAATCAAAAATCTTAATGTAGAAAATCCGAAAGTATGATTCCCGGGTCGTTATCCCCAACGAGGAATGCAATGGAAAGTCGTTTGTCGGTTTGACATTTGATGCTTGAATGGAACAAAGATTATGATTGGTTTTCTAAATCTACGAGAAATTTAAGGCAATATACACTAAAAACACAAATTTAAACTAAAAACGCAAACGGGAATCCTAAAAAGTGACTTAAAACCCTAAGTTATCAAATTTTAATCCTAAAATGATCTTTTTGACTTTTATAAGTCCTAAGTGACTAAAATGTAAGAACAAAGAAAATTAGAACAAAAACAAAAGCGATTTAAGCTTAAAAACACGAAAAACGTGAACGGGATTCAATCTCGTTCTTTAAAAAACTAAAATCTACAATTTTAACCCTACGAAAGCAAATCTAATTTTTCTAAGTCCTAAATGATAAAAGAAAATTTTCTAAAAAAGAATTAGATTTTTTTGACTTTTTTATGATTTTTTATGAATTAAAATGGCGCTAGGAGTTAACTAGAAGGGACTACACAGATTTTCTCAGTCAAAAGCCCTTCACGGGGGAGGCCAGATGAGGACTGCATCTCCATTACAGTGATCTGAATTGACAGAAATAGGAGGCTTTCCCTACTGCCTTCTAGCTTAGATGCAGGGCAGGACTGGGTAGCATTGCTAAGACCTCGGTCATGCTCATGAAGCATCACCAGGGTTATGGCAGGGCTTGACTTCTATCTTGGTGGTGGTGAGTGCCAAGTTATGCAAACAATAAACTCTCAAGATTGTGTGGAGCATGTGTCACCCATCTTGTAATCAATAACATCTTGCTTATGGAGGCAAAGGATTAGAGTTAAGAACCTAGATAATTACGGCAGTTTGAAGACAAAAAGTCAAGAACTTGTTAGATGTAATGAAGAACCGAGAATAGTAGAATCTGATCAAGAGTTGCTCCAACACAGGGTGGTATGGATCAAGGGGAGGATTTGAGGACTAAGAGATGTATCGAAATAGAGTACTAAAAAGGGTAGTGATAACGTACATGTGAGCAGCCAAATGTTATTGAGCATCTGTGAAGCTAGCTAAATGTTTAGTTATCTAGTGGGAAGCTTTCCACTGCTGCCACTGCTGTGTAAGTTTTTCTATGTTGACCATTTTTGACCATGCCGAGTGGTTACTAACACCTTATACAAGAAGGACAAGAGCCTCAAGAGGAATTGTTTTTAAACCTTCTCACACTACCAGTGTTCCAACCATCAGTGCAAAAGGAAAAGGGAAGGAGAAAATTGTAGAGTCTTCATGTACAAAGAATAAGAAGATTCATGAACAGCTAGATGCTCAGATGGCTAAAGAGTTAGAAATGGAGTTTGCCAAGGAAGAACAGTTGATTAGAGAACAAGGTGAGAAAGATGCTGAGATAGCCAGGGCTCAATCAGAAAAAGAACTTGGGATGATGATTGCTGAAACTGTGATAGGAGCAATGAATTGATTGCCAAGTACATGACAGAGTATGAACAAGTTGAAGCTGATTTGTCACTTGAAGAGAAAATGGAGTTAATTACTGAACTCATTAAAAGTTATCAAAGGAAACCTTTGCTGAATCAAAAAAGTATCTATATTTAAGCAGCAGATGCAAGCATCACAAAAATACGGATAAGGAATTTCTAAATGGCCATACTAAAGAGTCATGACCTGATGTAAGAGTAAAAGACTTCAGGGTATGACATTTAATCACTGAAGAGAAATTCATTCCAGTCTGGAAGGAGACAACATGGCAAGATTTTGTGCCTATGAATGGAAGTCAGTTATAGTGAAAAAGGGTTAAGAGACAGGAAGTCAGTTGGCTAAGAAAGATCTGAAGAGATTGAAGACAGTAAAAGCTTCAGGATCCGAATCCTAATCAAGACTAACAAAGCTAAAGAACATTAAAGAAGCTATCTGAGGTAGAGACTGAAGAAGATGTGGAGATAGTACCTGTAGAAGAAGTTGTACTCATTGGGAAGTCTCTTACAGGCCAAGATATCCTATTATAGAATGGGAAAATCTACTATGGAGAACAATAGAAAATATGGAAAACAGTTAGGTTGGTAATCACTACCAGAAGTTATATTCAAACGCATGTTGAGAAGAGATGCTAAAAGAAGTTATGATAGAGAGTATTCATGGATAGGCTTGGGTTTGGTCAGGAAGACCTTTAGTACTACAGATCTCTACAGAGGGACAACGAAAAGGAGTTTTGGGTAGAGCTCCTAAAGAGATTATATGAACCTGATCCTAGAGACCCAGCTATGGACACTTCAAAGATACATGCATTGATCCCTTGGAATAGCGGCTCTATGACTCATGTGGTGTGTATTCACCATGTATTAATGAAAGCAGGACATGTGTTAATTTTCATGCTAGTGGCCGAAGACTATCCTTTTGACGCAAATAAGACTTACAACTTTGCTTGATGGGTAACAAGCTACAGGTGGACCAGTATCAAAAATGGCTAATGACTTCTGATAAAAATATTAGTATTTAGCAAACAGTCCAAGATGGCATGATGTTTAGAAGCATCAGCTCAAGATTAACATTTTATTAAAGAAACTTTGATTTGAAGATTTGATAGTATCAAGTTTAGGCGAGGATTGTTGGAATAAAATGCAGCTAAGAGTATTCCACGGCTAGTTACTGTTCATTCCCACTGCTAGAGTAATTTTCCCACTGGCTAGAGTATGTTTTAGTACGGCTAAGAGAAAAAGGTTTCCTACTGCTGAGGTTTTTCACTGTGTTTCAAGTAGGATTACTCAAATTCAAATGCGCGTTTTTGTTATATTTAGAAATAGTGTTATATGTAGTATCTCTTTTATATAGAGCTACGGTTAGGTTATTATCTTGCTACAGGGCTCTTTGTGGCTATAAAAGTGTAGTCCTTAGGTTTTAGAAGTAGAAAGATACATCTAAGATTTACATTTTCTACATAGCTTTTAGGTCTGTGTAAAAGCCCTAGTACTGGATTGGAAGTACTCGTCTCAATTACATTCAAATAATATTAAAGCTTTTTGTGTAATTCACTGTTCCATTTATTTCATTGTTATTCTTCTTGATCATTGAAGGTTAGATTCCGCATAACCTTTGGTGAAACATTTTAACAAGGTTTCTCTCATTGTTAGTTTGGATTTATCTAAGGTGGCAATAACCTTACAAGCTAAGGCATTAGATCCAAGTTTGGGAATAACAATTTTCAAAGTTTTTTGTATGGTATTTATAGTTCTTACAATACACCGGGTATTAGTACCCGGTTCAATACCGAAAGTCATACGTTTACCTATTAAACTACGAGCTATATTAAACAGTAAAATACATGGGGTGACCGAGTCTTTTTCTAATATCTAACACACCTTATTACCAGTTTTAGCTTTAAGCCCTTATTTGCTTATTTACGGCTTATTGTGATAAGCTGTTGGCTTCATTTTATTTTTCCTAGGATTATAACTGTTAAAAGTACTTTTCATAATTTTTTTAGATTTTTCATAATTAGTTTAGTATTTTTAATATTTAATTTAGAGAAAAACTGTTTTTAATTCATAAAAAATTAAATAAAAGTCAAAAAAATATAATTCTTTTTTTAAAATTTTTATTAGTCATTTAGGATTGTTAAAAATTAAATTTGCATTTTTAGGGTTAAATTTGTAGTATTTAGGTTTTTAAAGAACGAGATTAGGATCCCGTTATCGTTTTTCGTGTTTTTTAATTCATAATTGCTTTCGTTCTTAGTTTAGCTTGCCCTTTAATTGCTTTTTCCCGTAGAAATAGAAAACCAAATACAAATTTGTGATATTCAAGCATTGTTCCACAAACCGATTCTCAATTCACGCCTCGTCGGGAAACGACCCGGGAAGTTTTTTTTTTAGACTTTGCTTTGGTCAAAAGCAATTTTCCTCTTAAAAGCCTCACGGAGTACTTACTCACTCTTCTATAATTGATATTATCCTATTATATATTTATATTATATATTATATATATTTATATATACTAAAGGATTGTAATCAAAATGTTTCATCAGTTGTTTGGATGGGTCAAAACACACCATTTTGAAAAAGGTAGAACCACTAAATTCTTTTTTCTTTTTGTTATAATATTACAATGAGTATTGATCCTGAAAAATCAGATTTGTAATGTCTTCGATCGTTCTTTTTAGAGCCAAATAAATGAATGTCCCTGCAACTTTGCGCTACAATAATATAATCGTAAAAGTAAAGGTAATTGATTCTCACCATCATCCTTAAGAGCCAATGAATTGAATGTCCCTGCAACTTTCGTCTCTATAGAAAACTTCTTGCCCTTCACACATGTTCGTTCTTAATCAAAATAATAACATCAGCATCAGGTGTCATATCATCACAACATAGAAATATTATGCTAACATAAATGACTAATGTACACCTCAAATTATCTAATGGATATTAAGAAAGTCTCATAATTGAAAGAGTTGCTCTTGGTCGATTTGAGTTAAACGTTTACATGAGTCTTCTTGTTTGAGTAGATAGATACTTGCCTCCAATGTAATCCTCTTAGACATTCTTTAGGCACTGGTCAATCGGTTAATACGGGTCGGCATGTATTATTAGACTTTGTCTAAGCAGTTTAATGTTCAAACATATATAAAATACTAACCTGTAATGAAACCATTTCCATTTTAGTCTAACCTTTTCCATTTTTGATATTTTCATAACCTTAGGCTCGTAACCTTACGATGGTGCAAAAGACCAATAAAAACCAAAAAGTGAGCACAAGTATATTGATTTTGAATTATAGAAATAATGGAGCACTCACAGGTTGTGGATCAGAGACAATAAGTACTCTATGTGTAGTTAATATGCCAGCAACAAATCCCCTAAGAGGTTCTTAACAGTGAACCTGAGAAAAAAGAAAAAATTTAAAGCCGAACTGATAGTATTTGCATATTCAATAAAACCAAGCCAAAAAAAATTGATTCTACGATTTCTATATACACTCAAACCTTTTCCTGCAGTTATGAGAGTTACATGCAAAACAATCTCATTCGTTTTCAACTTTATGGACATCTTCCCTTCACCCTTAGTTGACATATTAGGACATCAGAAGTACGCATGTTGTATCTTTGCTCATATGTTAGAAGTAGCTACAGTTTATGCAACAAAAGAGCACTCAATCTTTGTATAAACAACCCATACATACTGATGGAAGAGGTTTAATACAACATAATTTTAACATACCAAATTAAAATAATAACACCATGAAAAAAACTACCTGTAAAAAAACAAAATTCATCGAACACTTTACGAATTCATCAAACCCATAGTAATTGGAATAAAAAAAACCATAATATCAAAATGGTAAAAAAAATCATATTGCAAAACACAATCAATTGATTCAAGAAGCAAATTTAAAATGTACAAAAATGAAAAATTATCAAACACAAACCTTTATTTTTAGATTCGATTTATTTGGTGTGATCGTGATATGGACTATCCATTATGTGTCGTATGATTTTGTGTGATTGTGATATGGCGATTATGTATCGTGTGATTTCCTATTCATATTGATGTTAATGGGTGTTGTGCGATTAGGAATGTGATTTAGGGTTTTGTTTTGAGGCTTTAGAGTGGTTTTCGAATTAGGATGTTTTAGATTAGGAAATGAGTTATGCAGTTTGAAATCAACTCAATTTTTTGGGCAAAATTTTAGGGGTTACCTTACTGTTAATGGAAGAATGAATTATCATTTAAACATGACATTGTTGTTTCTTAATATTGTAACATAAATCGTGGGTTGGTCCAATGGTTGAGGTGCTTGCTTGTGTCTCTACATATCCAGGTTCGAATCTTGCCATGGAGACTTTTTTTATATATTAACATATGGCGTGACATGGACAGCTGACATAGAGAGATGCTGACATGGAGTTGTGACATGGCGTTGTGACATGGCATTATGACATCATGTCCTAGTGTCATGACTTGTCCCATATATATATATGTATAAAGATGGTGTGACATAGACAGCTGACATGGAGAGATGCTGACATGGAGTTGTGACATGGCATTATGACATCATGTCCTAGTGTCATGACTTGTCCCATATATGTATAAAGATTGGGAATCACAAGGTAGTTAGTAAACTCATAAATGAACTTAGGTGATTTTTGGTATGATTTATGAAGGTCAGCAAGTAAGAGTTTTAAGAGGGTAAAGTTACACTAAAATTCTGCATTTTTGAACAAATTATAGTTGATTAGTGTAATGAGTTAATGAAGTGGTTAAGGTTAGGCATAGTGTCGGGTGACCCATGGTGGTTAATCAAACCTTTAGACATCCATCATATGTGTGTTACATGGACTAGAGATTTTAGCTTGGTCGCGTGTAACCGTGTTTATTTATTTGTATAGTTGCGTGATAGGAATTGGAAGCTGCGTTTTGAGCATTCAAGTGAGTTACATAGTCCCACTTTTTACTGGGTTTTAAACTTGAGATGGAAATGATGCAAGTGTTTAAATGAATTTTAATTTCATATGATTATGTGTTAGTGTAAATGCATGGACTATTATGTGATTGATATGCATTATGTGCTACATGTTATGTGATGTGATATTGATGTGTGGTCTAGTCAGGAGGGTTACTTGCGGGTATCCATAGGTTGAGCTAGAGGGAAAGAGATTTGGTATGATCCAAGAATGATTGAGTTTGTCTGCTTGGTGTTTGAGTGTTTGATTGGATTGAATTGCATGTTAGCTTATATGTTAGTTAGCATAATTGTCATGCAAGCGTACTGTTTTTATAATTGCAGGAATTGGTTAAATTGTTTTGGTAACGGATTGATTATGTGTGTCTGAAAACCTATGTTTCTCACCAACCATTGTGTTGACGTATAAGCATCATTTTTAGGTATTCAGCAGAATGAGGTTAAAGTTAGGAAAAGTGGCTAGATGGACCGTAGGCAGCTGGCGAAGTTTAGTTATCTAGATTTCGTTATTTGATTGGATGTTAAATGTTAATTGTTTTGCTTTGATTAGGATGTATGAATGTTTGCATGTCATAACATTGGCATGAACTGCCTTCATTTCAATGTTAGACGCCTTTTGGATTTTTGTTGATGTGTTTGGGTATTTTCATGACACTGTGTGTCTATACCTTGTATTTTGTGCATGTTTTAGTTTCTCTTATAGACGCCAAAGTGTTGTGATGATTACCTTTCTTGTCGTGCCTCGCATTTTCGCCTTGACGGGGTGTGACAATAAATTCATTACACTTGGGTTTGTTAATAACAATCATTATGTCAATGTGTTGTTACAAGGAGGCTACCCGATGCCTACTATTGCATCTCAATGGTTTCATTACAGGTCTGAATGTGCAGTCGCATGGATTAATATGTACTTTGAGCGGATAAACTATTACAATGAACTGCTTCGCTCAAATCGATAAAATCATAATGTTGAATCGGTAGTAGTGGAATGATTTATGATATGATATGTATTCCTTAAATTATATTTGTATTGTTATATTTCCATTTGATGTAATAAATGTGGTTTTAATATTTAATGAGTTAAGTTATCGTTTATCTACATAATATTTTCGTAAACAATTATTTTCTTACTATTTTTGTTAAAACATATAATAAAAATTAAGATATTAGACTCATGTTTTCACTTTCAAAAAACTTGTACGTAGTAGTTGATTTTTATTTTTAAATTAAAATCTCACAATTTTTTATGTTGAATAGCAATTTGAGGGAGTATAATACTCTTACAAAAATGTTTTGTGACAATCCGTACTTTTCATGACCAACATGATAGATCAATTTCAAAATTGAACTATTTTATTATACTATATAAAGTGATTGTAAAGTTAAAAACACCACCAACGTATGCGTACAAGTTATTGAGTATATCAACAAAATTAAGTAAAACTCCACAACATGGTATTTTGAATGGTTGTATTTTCATTTTTCAACCATAAAATATAACGTCAAAAAAGAAAAGTTACATTACACTACAAATTTACTAGCCCATCTCAATAAAATACAAAGTTCTTTAGAAAAACTATATCTTATTGTTGGGAATTTAGAGCGTGCACGGAAGTGAAGATTAAACCAAAACAATAATCAACCAAACAAAGTTACGATAATAGCAAATAAAGAACACAAACGATTTACGTGGAAACCCCCAATTTAATGGGAGAAAAAACCACGGGCGACGACCACAAAATCCACTATATTAAAAACAAGAGTACAAACCTTCAATGGTATATAGGACAGTTGAAGTATGTAAAAGAGAACTAAATATTCTCACGAGAACTCTTAAATAGGGATTAACTATTATGGAGGTGAATGATCGTATGTATGTGTATGTGTTTTGTGTTATAGAAGATAATGTAAAGGGCTCTATATATATAGAGAAGTAACCCTAGAAAAACTAGGATAGAATTCCTAATATTTAGGTAGTCATCATCTATTCTAAAAATAGAATAATGACTAATTAATACTTTATCCCAAATAGGAATGAAATCCTATAGTCCAAAAATAGGATAATGACTAAATAGGAATGTAATCCTACAGCTTTTGGGACACGATTCCAACAATCTCCACCTTGAACCAAAAGCCATAACTCTTCATAGTTGTCGTCGCCGCACCCCGAAGGGTATCAAACACCAATAACGCCAACCAAGTCCAAACAATGTTTGAACTTAGTTGGAGTGAGAACTTTCGTCAACATATCGGCAGGGTTGTCGTTGGTATGTATTTTGTCAACTATAACTTCTCCTTTTTCAACAATATCTCGAACAAAATGGTGTCTCACTTCGATATGTTTGGTCTTGGAATGAAACTTGTTGTTCTTAGTTAAATGCACAACACTTCGATTGTCACAGTACACAACAAGTACCTTTTGAGGTAGACCAAGTTCATTCACCATTCCTCGAAGCCATATAGCCTCCTTTACTCCCTCAGTAGAAGAGATATATTCTGCCTCGGTGGTTGACAAAGCTGTGATAGCTTGCAAAGACGAATACCAACTGATAGCAGAACCACAATGAGAAAATATATACGAGGAAAGAGACTTCCTTGCATCGAGGTCACCCGCATAATCGGAATCAACATATCCTACAACTCCGTTTGGACTAGCACATCTTTTCTCAAAAGATAATCCAATATTACTAGTCCTTTTCAAGTAGCGAAGGATACATTTAACAGCTTCCCAATGTATTTTACCTGGATTATGCATGTATCTACTCACTACACCAATGGCATGGGCCAAATTAGGACGAGTACAGACCATGACGTACATTAAACTGCCTACCACACTCGAATATGGAACACGAGACATATCATCCTTATCTTCCTCGGCCTTTGGGCATTCATGAGAAGATAACTTAAAATGTGGTGCTAACGGAGTAGGAACGGGTTTGCAACTGCTCATGTTGAACTTCTTTAGAACTTTTGAAATGTAATCGGTCTGTGATAGAGTAAGTTTACCCATTTTTCGATCTCTTCAAATTTCCATGCCTAAAATCCTTTTAGCAGCTCCTGAATCTTTCATATCAAATTCGTTGCTAAGTTGATCTTTTAACTCCTTAATCTGATCTTTATTAGGTGCAGCAATTAACATGTCATCCACGTAAAGTACCTAATAAAGGAAAGATCCATCTGGAAATTTTCGGAGATAAACGTACTCATCATAACTACAACGATCATAGCCATGACCAATCATAAAGGAATCAAACCTTTTATACCATTATCGAGGAGATTGATTTAGGCTCAGACGATTTTTTTTAATACTGCACGTGCATGGTCCTCCCTTTCTTAGAACTATGTAAAACCTTCGGGTTGCTCAACATAAATTTCTTCCTCAAGATGACCATGAAGGAATGTTATTTTTACGTCGAGTTGTTCCAGCTCTAAATCTCATAGAGCAACAATAGAAAGTAAAACTCTAATAGAAGTATGACGAACAACGGGGGAGAATACCTCATTAAAATCAATACCCCCACGTTGATCAAATCCACGAACTACATACCGAGCTTTGTACCGCTTGCTTTCAACCCCGAGTATACCATCTTTAACCTTAATAAACCACTTGCCAAAGTCTATCGTAACGTTTCTCCTTTGAAGTCCACCAACTCATGTTCATTTTTTGTGCAAACTTTCAACCTCTTCTTTTATTGCCACAACCCATTTATCACATTCAGGACTTGATATTGCCTAAAAATAATTTGTAGGCTCATAACCTTCAATATGGGCTGCAGCGGCAAATGCGTAAGCAACTAAGTCACATTGATATTCCCCCCCTTTTTTTTGTTAAAAAGGTCCCCCCCCCCATTTGGAGGTCTATGACCTTGTCGCCTTTCACGAACTTGAGCCAAAAGATACTCGGTCTGAGGTTGACTTTGTGGACTTGTAGGCATGCTGCCATCATCTTAGGTTTTAATATGTTCATCATTAAATGGAGGTTGAGTATTAATTGGTACTATTTTCAACATCAAACTCAAAACTCCCACTTACCATATGGTAAATGAAATTATTATCGACATATTAGGTGCAACAAAATCAATGCTTACCAAATTAATGATAACATCTTCATTAAAAGTTACATCTCTACTATGAATAATCTTACGATACTTAGGATTGGGACACCAAACACGATAACCTTTAACCCCGGAACCATAACCCAAGAAAATGAATTTAACAGCACGAGGAACTAGTTTTCCCTCATCTACATGTACATAAACAGGACATCCAAAAACTCTAAGATTAGAATAATCAACTGAATTACCTGACCATAGTATTTCTGGAATATTGCCATTAAGAGATCTGTGAGGAGAACGGTTTATTAAATATGTTGCGGTAGTTGCAGCTTCAACCCAAAAATCCTTATCCAAAATGGCATGAGAAAGCATACATTGCACTTTCTCCATTATAGTCCTATTTATTCTTTCTGCAACGCCGTTTTGCTGCGGTGTCCTAACAAGTGTGTGGTGTCGTGCAATGCCATACTTTCGGCATAAGGCATTAAAACTTTCTCCACAAAATTCAAGACCATTGTCGGTCCTCAACTTCTTGATCTTCTTTCTTGTTTGGTTTTCAATCAGCACTTTCTACTCTTTAAAAGTAGGAAACACCTCATCTTTGTGCTTTAAGAAAAAAACCCAAACTTTACGAGAAAAGTCATCGATAATAGTCAACATATATCGTTTACCTCCTCGAGACATAACAGGGGATGGCCCCCATAGATCAGAATGAATGTAGTCAAGGGCATCCCTCGTTCTATGAATACCAAGAGAAAAACTTACCTTTTCCGTTGACAAACAAACAATGTCACAAACTAAAAAACTCCAGGTTTGCATGAAACTTAATAAGACATTTGCTTGGCAAAGTACGTTCATAACCTTTCCTCACCCATGTGACCTAAAGCGATAATGCCAAAAGCTTGGAATCATCGAGGCTTTGCCTTTGGATTTAAACTCAGCAGTAACCGTATACAACGGACAATTTGTAGAACATATAAACCACCTGATTGAATGGCCTTCATCAACACCAAATCTCCCTTGAATATTTTCATGACTCCACCTTCACCAGAGTACTTACATCCATTAGCCTCAAGAGTGCTAAGAGATATCAGATTTCTTTTTAAATCTGGAATGTGTCGAACCCCCGTAATGGTTCTAACAACACCGTCATGCATCTTAACTTGAATATTACCCTTCCCAATAACATGACAAATAAAATGATTCCCCATATACACATTACCACCATTAAAGGATTCATAAGTGGTCAACCAACTTCGATGAGGAATCATGTGGAAGGTACAACCAGAGTCAACTATCAATTCATCTCTAGACTTTTCGGTGTCAATGGCCAAGTAGACATCACCATCAGAATCGCCTTTGGCAATGGCTACCTCGGCGGTTTTTTTAGGTTTCTTTTCTTTATTCCCTTTACCTTCTCTTTCCAGTTTGTTCTTTAACTTGTAACAATCAGAGACAATGTGACCAAGTTTCTTGCAATATTTGCAACTCTTATTTGAATATTTTCCTCGAGATTGTGATCGATGTTTTTTATTTTTATTGCTACTCTTACCTCGGTCAGAACTTCGGCCTCTTGCAACTAGCCCTTCATCACTTTTTGGCTCCACATCATCATCATACTTTTGTTTGGACAACAAAACGGATTTAACATCATCAAATGAATAGTTTTTTCACGGTTGCCATATAACATTGATTTCTTATAAAAGTTTTTGGTAAAGTAAGAAGGTAAAGAAATAACCAGTTAATACGTCTTTGTCCTCAAACTTCATGTCTACGTCCTTGATTCTCCTAAATCAATGAGAATAGTATTAAATTCATCAAGATGATCTTGAACAGATGTACCTGGTTTTATACGAAAAGTGTAAAGACATCCTCACCGAAGCTTAATTACACAAGACTCTTTGTCATGTAAAGAGATTCTAACTTGAGCCATAAACCAGCCATGGTGGTCTCATGTATGACCTCACAGAGAACTTCTCGAGTTAGAAAAAGTTGGATCGTAGCTAAAGCCTTCTTGTCTAATTCAAGCGAATCTTCATCTGACATGCTTTGTGGCTTGTGTGCTATACCCCTAAGGGCCTTCTTGTACCCATGATGCGTTAATACCGCTTGCATATGAACTTTCCAAATAGCAAAACTAATCTTGCCATCAAACTTATCGATATCAAATTTGGTGACCATTGTAACACGACTCTTGATACCACTTGTTGGGAATTTAGAGCGTGTACGGAAGCGAAGATTAAACCAAAACAATAATCAACCAAACAAAGTTACGATAATAGCAAATAAAGAACACAAATGATTAACGTGGAAACCCCCAATTTAATGGGAGAAAAAACATGGGCGACGACCACAAAATCCACTATATCAAAAACAAGAGTACAAACTTTCAATGGTATATAGGCTAGTTGAAGTATGTAAAAGAGAACTAAATATTGTCACGAGAACTCTTAAATAGGGATTAACTATTATGGAGGTGAAGGATCATATGTATGTGTATGTGTTTTGTGTTATAGAAGATAATGTAAAGGGCTCCATATATATAGAGAAGTAACCCTAGAAAAACTAGGATAGAATTCCTAATAATTAGGTAGTCATCATCTATTCCAAAAATAGGATAATGACTAATTAATACTTTATCCCAAATAGGAATGAAATCCTATAGTCCAAAAATAGGATAATGACTAAATAGGGAAAGAGTTGATGAATGATTTGACCGATTTGTTCATTTTAATGTGATGGCGTGCAAACACCCAACCTCTCTTTTCATCCTTATTTCGTTTATTAATCCAATTAACTAGATGTTGGTTAAAATAATGATTCCCACGAGACAGAGGCAAGCCAATTAAGTGGCAAGCGGGTGTTCGGCCTCTCCCAACTGGCCGACCATTATCTTTTATAGTAGCCCAAATTCTATCAAGTTGTCTTTCGATGACCCATATTCGATATCTTTCTAAATATTAAAAAAGATGGCATATAAGGTAAAACGTCAATTATTAAGTTCGCATACGTTTACTCTTGAAACAAAAAAATATAATTTTAACTAAGTTAGCCAATTAAGGTTTAATTCGATTTATAGGTCATGTTTGGTAGCCAGCATTTGGAAGCTTTTAGAGCGGTAAGCGACAAGTGGTTCACAATTTGTTTCAAAAGCTTGTTTTCAACAAAGAAACTAGAGTTTGGATTTTATGAAACTTCTTTCATTTGAAATGCTTGCTAAAGAAGCATTTCAGCCAATGCTCGAGCGCTTTGTTTTAAAATCATGCATATACCCTCAAAAATTAAGTTGTTGACATGAAATGTAAACCAATCAATCAATATATGCCATTTTTCATAAGTTTGCACTTTATAATTACTACTACTGCTACGTTACCAAACACTTATTGCTAATGCTACGTGTCGCCAAACATATCGATAGTTGGCTTATGATTTATGGTTTTTATGTTTAACAAGCATGAGACCAATATTAATTAAGTTCTTATGGCATTGAAGGCTAGCTTCCTAGCCTTTATTCTAAACCAAAAAATAGTTAGTGAACAATAAAAATAGCCACATGTACTGCATTTGTAGAAACGAAGGCTTCATTGATGTCAAAATTTATTACGTTGGAGTACTTTGGGTTTGGATTGAGTTTGAAAACGAGAAGATATGTGAGACATTTAAGTCTAATGTTTCTCTTAACTCTCTTTGGTCTTCTATTATGTCAGTTTCTCCTTCATTCAATCTGGATTGAAATTAGCTGTGTGCTTGGGGATCAAATGCTCACAAAAAAGTTATAAGTTTGTTCGGAAAATTTAAGTTTTTTTACTCGAAAGTGGATGATATTATGAGTATGGGCAGGGTTTGTATTGCTATAAAAATGCCTTCTATTATTTCCGAAACAGTGTCAATGGGTATTAACAGAAAGGTTTCTGATGTTCATGTTAAAGAAATTGGAATTTGGAGCACTCGAACTATCAATGATCTATAGCAGTGATTCAGATGATAGTTTCAAAGAAAAGGAGAGTCACTCCTCATATGAGAATGAAGATAAAAACAAAGAATTAGATGATTTTATTGAACATGTTATGGAGGAAAAAATAACGTCTAAGTACACAAATGATTTTCATCATGTGGAAGAGGAGGTGATTGGTATGGAAGCTCACTCATCATCAAGTAGTAAACCTCCTGGTTTCGATAACGTTCTTAAGGAGGGTGAATTCCCCCTGGTTTCGAAAAAGACTATATGCAAGACACAGGGTACAAGCTAAAAGAGGAGAGTGCTAAGGAAGTTGATTCAAATGCCACCATTCCTCCTAGTTTTGAAGAATTAGGAACGAGTGGAAAAGATAACGGGTACTCATGTTCTAGTGCTAGAGCATTTAAATGCTCTAGTTCTTTTGGAAAATTTAAATCAACTTAAAGAAAAGGCTTCTCTTTTATAGCCGAAATGAACAAGATGATAGAGGTGGGTAACGCATTAGGTTATGATGTAAAAGGTTGCAAACGTTCATTAAGAAAGATGATCAATAGGATAGGAGTGTCGATGGTGGATAGATGAATATTTTGTCAATCAATATTCGAGGTTCTAAGAAGCTAAAGAAGCGTGTGTGGATCAAGGAATTGTATTTCAAACACAATATTCACTGCCTCGGTGTCCAAGAAACAAAAATGACTAAATTAGAATTGTTTCAACTCAAATCCATGTGTGGAAACTATAAATTTGATTATGCTTGTAGTATGGCCAAGGGTAGATCAGGGGGCTTGATTACCATGTGGGATCCAAATGTCTTCTCTATATCTAGAATCTAGTGTAGCGACAATTTTATTATTGTTGAAGGAAAGTGGATGAACTCTGCTGAAGACTATTTTCTTATTAATGTTTATGGGCCTCATCATCAACCAGATTAATCTAACTTATGGGATTCTCTTTGCTTTCATCCAAAGTCATGGAGGTAATATTATTATTATTAGGGATATGAATGAAGTCAGATGTGAATTTAAAAGGTTTGGCTCTTCGTTCTCAAGTAGTGACGTGCCGATTTTTAATTCTTTCATCTATGACGTTAGCTTAATAGATCTCCCTATAGGAGGTAAAATGTTTACCTGGATGAACAAAATAGACACCAAGCTGAGCAAACTAGACCGCTTTTTGATTTCGAACAATACCATTCATGCTCATTCTAATTTATAGGTAACGGTTCTCGATAGAGTTTGGTCTGACCATAGTCCCATTCTTTTGCACTGTAAGAAAACCGACTTTGGCCCGATTCCATTCAAAAAATTTCATTCGTGGTTTGATATAAAAGACTTTGACGTTTTTGTTAAAGAGGCATGGAATAGCCTTTCGGTTACTAATGTTGATTCCACGATGGCTCATCATGTTAAAGTTAAAGAGCTCAAAGCTCAATTTAAACTTTGGTTCTCCCGCACTAAAATTTCTAAAGTCAGTAGAAAAAAATCCATTTTGGTTTCCTTGAAATCTTTGAATGATAAGATTGACGCGGGTCAAGCTACCGATGAAGATAAAAGGCTTCGAGTTAACATTTGGCATGAATTAGACAATCGTGTGAAGCTTGAATCCATGGACCTGTTTCAAAAGGCTCGTGTTAGATGGGATGTGGAAGGAGCTGAAAACATAAAGTTCTTTCATGGTATTATTAATTCAAAAAGGAGCACGCAAATGATCAAAGGTATTTTACACGAAGGTACTTGGATTACTGATCCTTTAGACATCAAGTCGGCTTTCCTCAACTTCTATAATGACAAGTTTTTATGTCATGATTTCTCGGTTAACTTTCCCCCCATATCTGTGGTTAATCATTTAAGTGACTCGGATCGGGCCCATTTAGACTCCATGGTGACCTTGGAGGAAAGTAAAAATGCAGTTTGGGAGTGTGGGAGTCAAAAAGCCCCCGGACCAGATGGTTTTACGTTTATGTTTATCAAAAAGTATTGGGACCTTTTGCATCTTGACATTCAAACTTTCGTGGTCAACTTCTTCTCGTTTGGCTCCTTCCCACCAGGTGTGAATTCCTCCTTTTTTTACTTTAATTCCGAAAGTGACTAATCCTCTCTTTATTAAAGACTTGAGACATATTTCCCTTATTCGTTTCCAATACAAGATTGTCACAAAAATCTTGGCAAATAGGCTATCAAAGGTTATTGATTCGATCATCAGTCATGAGCAATCTGCATTTATTTTGGGTCGCCAAATTCTTGATGGTCCTCTTATTCTTAGTGAGGTTATAGATTGGTATAAAAAGCAAAAGAAGAAGTTGTTGTTGTTCAAAGTTGATTTCAAAAAAGCTTTTGACTCTGTAAGTTGGCGTTTTTTGGATCATCTCATGGATAAATTGGGTTTTAGTAGTAATTGGCGCAGATGGATAAGATCGGGGTTAACGAATTCCAGGGCTTCTATTCTCATTAATGGAAGTCCTACGTCAGAATTTTCGTTAAAAAGAGGTTTGAGGCAAGGAGACCTGTTGTCGCCTTTTTTATTTATTATTGTCATGGGAGGCCTTCACATTACTCTTAGGGACGGTTTGATGGAAAATATGTTTAGAGGCGTTTGTATTGGTTCTCCTAGTATTTGTTTATCACACCTTTTTTATGCGGATGATGTTATTATTTTATCTGAGTAGAACCAAAACGGCATGGATAATATTATCCGTATCCTCAATGCTTTTCACCTCGCTTCAGGTCTCAAAATCAACATCAATAAGTCTAATTTATATGGGGCGGGGGTCCCTTCTTCTAAGGTTGCTCGAATAGTAGCTGGTACTCGTTGTTCGGTTAGTACCCTTCCTCTCACGTACCTTGGTTTGCCTATTGGCTCGAACATGGGTAGAATCTCGAATTGGAAGGTTTTGATTGATCGGTTTAAAGCTATATTATCGGGTTGGAAAGCTAATATGTTATCGTTAGGAGGCCGTCTTACCCTCATAAAATCCGTGCTTGGTAGTCTTGGTTTATATTATATGTCTATCTTTAAAGCTCCTGATGCGGTCATAAAGTCTCTTGAAAGTATTCGTGCTTCTTTTTTTTTGGGGTGCGTCTGGTGATAATAGGAAGCTAGCATGGATCAAGTGGTCTAATGTTTTAGCTCCTCTCGAGAAAGGAGGTTTAGGTGTGGGAAGCCTTAAAGCTTTCAACTACTCACTCCTTCTTAAATGGAGATGGCGTATGCTAAATTGCCCATCTTCTTTGTGGGTTAAAGTTCTAAAGTCGATTCATGGTGACGAAGCGAGTTTCGATATTAAAGGTTGTCAATCTAACGGGCTTTGGGCTTGTATCGTTGGGTCGGTTTACCACCTGCATTCTAGTGGATACCTCCCACTGAATTCCTTTTGATTTAGAGTTGGGGACTGTTCTTTGATTCGATTTTGGAAAGACACATAGTTGGGGGATCCGCCTCTTTGTACCAGGTATAATCGGTTGTTTTGTTTAGAGAGAAATCAAGACTTCTTAATTAGCGATCGCATTGATAATGGTTCTTAATCGTGGGATTAGAGTAGGCCTTCGCTATCTGGAAGAACGCAGGCTGATCTTAAAAATCTTTTGATTGATATTAGCTCTTTGGATATCAAAGTTGGAAGAGACTCTCCTATCTTTACTCTCTCCTCGGATAACATCTTCTCTGTTAGTGTTGCCCGAAAATACTTAGATGATTGGATGCTCCATTCGTCTCTTCCATGCACAAGATGGATAAAGTTCTTCCGAGGAAAGTTAACATTTTTATGTGGCGATTGTTTATGGACAGGCTCCCTCATCGTCTTAACCTCTCCTCTCGGGGTTTAGATATCGACTCTATCTCGTGCCCAGTTTGCAATGGTTTTGTTGAGTCGAATTCCCATGTTTTCTTTTCTTGCACTTCAGCATCTAATATTTGGAGGTTAGTTCGCGGTTGGTGTGATCAAAAGTTCTCGCTTTTATCTTCTTGCATCGACTAGGATTCTTGGCTTTCGGCGTGTAAAGCTACAAAAGACAAGAAGGATAGAGCTTACGTCATCTTCGCTTCTACTTGTTGGGTTATTTGGCGGTACAGGAATAATATCGTTTTCAACTCAAGTTATGAGGAAATGTGATATTTTTGATTTTTTCGTGGTATAAGTTTAGAGGTAAAAAATGTATTAGTTGGACCGATTGGCTGAAATCGCTTTTGTAATTGCTAGCTCCTTGCTAGTTCTTTTTTAATAATATGTTGACGTTCAAAAAAATAGCCACAACATGATGATGTTTTGAAAAATCGATTTGCCAAGGTTGATAATATAAATCGATTTTCCAAGGTTGGTAATACTCTTACATGTAGGACTTGTAGGATCTTTGGAACTCATTCATCTTTCACATATAAGACATTCTACGTTGTTCAAATACAAAATTTGTTGTTGCAATGTGACAAAACAAAAAAGATCCGGCTTCCTTTAACTTGAATTCATGGCTCTGCCATTGCCACGAGAAGTAATAGCGAACAACCAGCCATAAGTGCCCAAACAGGAACCGTTCGCCTATGTTTCTCACCATGTATGATAACCAAAATAAAAACAACATACATGTCACCAACAAAAACGAGGATACAACTAGTCGTTCAATATGAGAAGTTGCAAACTTTTTCTCAATACAAGGTGCGAAAATATATCGTATGCTTGTGGCACTAACTTCAAGTGCAGTTGCATCTCTAATCTTTTTAGCCAAAACAAAATCCTTGTTAAGTATTATTTCTTTAATGACTTATACATCATTTAAGTTGAAAGTTGAATTACTTTTATTTGTCACATTGGTTTTTGAATGACTTGCTTGGTAACTCCCAGGCCAACATTGTAAGGAAAGATTGTTGCCTTGTAAACATCGTTATGGCCATGAACATCAATCCCATATATCACTCGTATCCCTAACCGGGTCGATAGTGAAGCATTTTAGTAATCATTGACCATCTTTATCAATGCTTTAGAGGATACTTCATTCACTAGATACTAATTGGTTTTCATGCTTTACGGGATGCTGGTTCGCTAGATAACTGATTGGTTTTGCTATACTCAAACCACTCCCTAAAAATGACACAATTATAACAATTATTAAGCATAAAAGGTATGTTTGCAGATTTATGTGTTGGTCCTCTTTAATGTGATATTAACTTATTAGGTTAAATTAAATCACATTACATGTCAATATAGTGTATAGTTTAATCTATTAATATAAGAATATAAGAACTTGAGAAAACTATAAAGATCAATTAACTTTTCGACGTATAAATTCTTATTAGAATGAATCAAAAGAATCTATGGCATGATTTACCTGTGGAATAGTAAATCAGTTGAATAACAATTTTTGGTGATCTCCTCTGTAACTTAAACACGAACCAAAATAGTGTTTAAGTACAAACTTTACCATCATAAAAAATAGGACAAACGATGAGGGTCTGACCTAGTTGATTTGTGTGCATTTTGTGGGTCCCTTGGTTTCTTATCGTTAAAATATAATTATAAAAAAATTAACTTAGCATTAATTTTTGCATTAGTTTTCAGAATTTTTAAAAAATATCGGTCATGGCTAGATTTGAACTTGAGTCTTAAACTTAGCATGAAGCCTTCTAAACCAATGGAGCCAAGCCATTGGTTGTGATCAATTATCCAAAACCAAAGTAATATCTTCTTAAAAATTCATTGGCATCCCAAATACATACGCCTTATTTTTTTTATCAAAACCCTAAATCTTGTATTTGCTATTCCAAATACATACGCCTGTATTTTTATCAAAACCCTAAATCTTGTATCTGCTATCCCAAATACATACGTCTCATTTTTTAGAAAAAACCTTAATGAGGCGTATATAGGCGTATATATTCTCCAAACTTGAGGGGGAGCATTAAAATGTTCCTTATAGTGATTATGTAACATTTTGTTCTCGAAAGTTTAATCAATTGATATCCAAAATATCAAGGGATTAACATTTTGGATAAGGGGAGAAAATGTGATTAAACTAGATCTAAATTGTATTGTCATGTGATCACATAAAATGGACTCGATGCACTCCACACTTAACATGTACTACAATTACGATGCACATGTTAAGGGGGAACTTTTAGTGATGATGAAAAACTCTCAAAGTGTAAATCTTTTGATATTTATATCAAACACTTTGATTGAATTTTCAAGGATTTTGGTTACGATTGTGATGGAATACCCTAAAGACCGACCATGTACTTAAATTTATGGAGTTATAAGGTGGTTAGGCATAGGTATTCAAATCCCATGATCCAACCAGAACCGGAGGGATCTACCCAAGGATATCCACTAGTTAGTGTAGAAGTCCTTAGGTATGATACAAAAGAAGAAAAAGTGAGAATCGGGAATAATGCCGACTGAGATTGAGCTAACACTGGAACAAACCCAACAAGGTGTTAGTTATGAAGTCTCGGTAAGCATTGAAGGGGTTGAAGAATGAAAAAGAAATGTAAGGATAAAGGGTGAAAAGAAAGAAGCCCTCCATTAAACTTAGGCAGAAACCGAGACAATACTAATCTGTCAGAGAACCACTATAGTTGTTATATGACATTGGAAGATAGTCATGGAACAGTACGATAATGCACAACCCTCCCTAGCCACTCAAGATCTCTCAACAGACTCTTGTTTCATTTCTCATAAAGATTATACGCATTTCTATCAACTTTCTCACTCTGAGTTAGTTGGTATTGAAAAGATGGTAGTATGCTCCAGCCTTCGATCACTAAAAACAAAGTGCACTATTGAGTCTAGAGCAAAAAGTAAATGAAGTTTGTTTAAGCTTTTATGGATTTTTCTTGCATTAGGGGTATTTTGGTAATTTTACACTTGTTGAGATTTTTTAGGTTTTACACACATTATCCTTGTGATTTTGCCAGAACATCTGAGTGATTTCATTCACTATGAAGATGGAAATCCTGCTTGAGCTAACATCAAACAAGCTCATGGTAGGTGACTTGTGCGATTCTATATGAATTAAACTTGTGACAACCTGAAAGAAAAGATGGTGCGATTCTATAAGAATCAAACTTGTTCCAGGATATGAATTGACGATTGCTGATGAATTTTTGAAATGATTAACACTCTCGATGTGTCACAAAACCACTTTAGCAAGTGACATGTCGATTGATTTTCAAATCAATTTTTTATTTCAATCGATGAGATAGTAACTCACTGGTTCACTCTTATCGTGTTGTCTGCTTTGAGATGTTCCGATAATGAGAACATGCTGAGTTTGATGAATCTGATACATATGTATTAGAAAGATTCGATACTTTAGCTGGAAATCCTGTCAAGGAGATTCTTCTTAAATTGAATCTACCTAATCACAGGTCGATCCTCACAGATTCAAAGGTTACTCCAACCAAACACGGGCAAATGACAAAGCCATATTCGTCCCCCTGCTTTATTGCTAACTGTTTTATTTCAGGAATATTTAAAGATGGTAATGGAGGTACTTAATTCCAACTGTCTCACAAGATTCATAGTCACATGCTCATACCCAACCGACAAATATAAAGACATCATGAAAGCTTAAGTACATGTTTCAAGACTTCCGCTACTCTGATACCATACGTCCTTCTTGAAGCAACAAAGTGTTAAAGCTAAAGAAATTCAAGAAAGATGCATTATTAAAGCTTTTCAAGATTATCAAATCAAGAAAGGTATATCATGTCCGCCCAGAAGTCAAAAGTTCATGAGATGCAAATTTACATTGATGGGCGAAACGAGATTATGCTTGGATGATGATTTCAAGAAGCTCAAAGATCACATTCATGTCAAGACATGAGAACTAGCTCAAATCTAAAGCAATGATCACTACATCAAATCACAAGTAAATGATTGTAGATTAAAGACTACGAGCTCAAGACCGAAGTGAAAGCATAGTATGCTAAGTTTAAAATTTTGTAAATTAGAGTGACCTCCCTTAGGGGGAGATTGTTAGAAATACGGAAAAGTATTGGTCACTTCCAATAGATGTAGTCATAGCTCGTAGTAACTAGTAATGTAATGTTAGAAAGCTAACCGGGCCAAAGTTACATTGTAAGCACATATCACAAGCCCATGGCCGGTTAGCTAGGCATATATAAACCCTCTCCATTGCTTGGAGATAACCTCATCTCGGTGGAAAACCTAGAAAACTCATCCATCACAGTTGGATCAAATCTCCTTCCCTTCTTTTTTTCCACACCAAAATATAAGGGGCTGTATGTAACTTTCTTTATTCTTTAAAGGTGGGATTGTATTTCATTTAATTTTATATATTTATATAAACTTATATTTTAATTAATTTAAAAAAAATCAAAAAAATCCAAAAATTAAAAAAAATCCGGAAGTTTTTTAAATTTTTTCCGAAAGTTTAAAATTTTGAAAATTTGAAAAAGAATAATTTCCAAAATTTGAAAATTAGAAAAAATTTATTTCAAAAATTAGAAAATCTTTTTTTTCGAAAAAATCGATATTTTTGAAAATTCGAAAAAAAGTTGGAAATTTTGAAAAAAATTTAAGAAATTTGGAACAAATTTACGTAAATTTGCAAAAAAAAGTTCAAAATTTTGAAAAAAAATCAATATTTTTTAAAAACCTGAAAAAAAGTTCAAAAATATGAAAAAAATCAAAAATTGGAAAAAAAGTCCGAAAATTTGGAAAAAGTCGATGTTTTTCAAATCGAAAATTTTAAAAAAAATTCAAAAATTAGAAAAAAAATAATTTCGAAAATTTGAATTTTGTTTTTTGAAAAAAATCGATATTTTCGAAAATTCGAGAAAAAGTTTGAAAGTTTGAAAAAAATATTGGAAACTTGGAAAAAAAAATACGAAAAACATGAAAAAAAAAAGTTCGAAAATATAAAATATTCAAAAATTCGAAAACTTGAAAAAAAATCGATATTTTTCAAATAGAAAATTTGAAAAATAGTTCGAAAATTTAAAAAATAAATCGAAATTTTTTTTTGAAAATCTGAAAAAAGTTCAAAAACATGGAAAAAGTTCGAATATATGAAAAAAATCGAAAATTGGTAAAATTCGAAAATTTTTAAAAAAAATCGTTATTTTTCAATTCGAAAATTTGAAAAAAAGTTCAAAAATTAGAAAAAAAATAATTTCGAAAAATTGAAAAAAAATATTTGAAAAAAACAATATTTTTGAAAATTCGAAAAAAATTGGATAATTTGAAAAAAATTCAAACATTTGAAAAAAATTTGATAATTTTTTGAAAATTTGAAAAAGAAATCCAAAAACAAGATTTTTTTTTGAATATATGAAAAAAAATTCGAAAATTAGAAAAAAAGTTCGATATTTTTCAAATGGAAAATTTGAAAAAAGTTCAAAAATCCGAAAAACAAATCGATGTTTTTTTATAATTTGAAAAAAAATTCGAAATATTAAAAAAAAATAGAAAATTTTAAATAAAAATTCCGAAAAAAAAAATTTCGATATATTTTTTTAAAAAAATTAAGATTTTTTTTCGTATATTTCTTTTCACAAACTTTTTTTCGATAAATAGGCATTTTAGTGCATCTGTTTGAGGTACTTTAGGGCATCCGTTTGAAAACAAACAAATATTGTAACACATATTTTGGATGCACTAATTATACAAACAAACATTTTGACAATTCGTGTGATGCCTCAATCATACTAACAGATGCCCTTATCATAACAATAATCGATAACTGATTATGATTACACGTTACCCTAAACATACAAATAAATGCCCTAAACATACACAATGATGCCCTAATGTTCATACAAATGGATGCATTAAACAAAACAAACAGATGCCCTATCTTAACATGATGCTCTTATCATACTAAGAGATGTCGTAACATATATTTTTGGATGCAATATACACAATGATGCTCTAATGTTCATACAAATGGATGCACTAAACAAAACAAGCAGATGTCATAACTTAACATGATGATCTTATCATACTAAGAGATGCCGTAACACATATTTTGGATGCACTAATTATACAAACAAATGTTGTAACAATTCGTGTGATGCCCTAATCATACTAACAGATGCACTTATCATAACAATAATTGATAACTGATTATGATCACACGTTACCCTAAACAAACAAATAGATGACCTAAACGTACACAATGATGCCCTAATGTTCATACAAATGGATGCACAAAACAAAACAAACAGATGCCCTAACTTAACATGATGCTCTTATCATACTAAGAGATGCCGTAAAAAATATTTTGGATGCACTAATTATACAAACAAACGTTGTAACAATTCGTTTGATGCCCTAATCACACTAACAGATGCCCTTATCATAACAATAATCGATAACTGATTCTGATTACACGTTACCCCTTAACATACAAATACATGCCCTAAACGTACATAATGATGCCCTAATGTTCATACAAATTGATGCACTAAATAAAACAAATAGATGCCCTAACTTAACATGATGCTCTTATCATACTAAAAGATGTTGTAACACATATTTTGGATGCACTAACTATACAAACAAACGTTGTAACAATTCGTGTGATGCCCTAATAATACTAACATATGCACTTATCATAACAATAATCGATAACTGATTATGATCACATGTTACCCTAAACAAACAAATTGATGCCCTAAACGTACACAATGATGCCCTAATGTTCATACAAATAGATGCACTAAACAAAACAAACAGATGCCCTAACTTAACATGATGCTCTTATCATACTAAGAGATGCCGTAAAAAATATTTTGGATGCACTAATTATACAAACAAACGTTGTAACAATTCGTTTGATGCCCTAATCACACTAACAGATGCCCTTATCATAACAATAATCGATAACTGATTCTGATTACACGTTACCCCTTAACATACAAATACATGCCCTAAACGTACACAATGATGCCCTAATGTTCATACAAATAGATGCACTAAACAATACAAACAGATGCCATAACTTAACATGATGCTCTTATCATACTAAGAGATGTCGTAACACATATTTTGGATGCACTAATTATACATATAAACGTTGTAACAATTCGTGAGATGCCCTAATCATACTAACAGATGCCCTTATCATAACAATAATCGATAACTGATTATGATTACACATTACCCTAAACATACAAATAGATGCCCTAAACATACACAATGATGCCCTAATGTTCATACAAATAGATGCACTAAACAAAACGAACACATGCCCTAACTTAACATGATGCTCTTATCATACTAAGAGATGTCGTAACAAATATTTTGGATGCACTAATTATACAAAATAAACGTTGTAACAATTCGTTTGATGCCCTAATCACACTAACAGATGCCCATATCATAACAATAATCGATAACCGACTCTGATTACACGTTACCCCCTAAACATACAAATACATGCCCTAAACGTACACAATGATGCCCTAATGTTCATACAAATGGATACACTAAACAAAACAAACAGATGCCCTATCTTAACATGATGCTCTTATCATACTAAGAGATGTCTTAACACATATTTTGGATGAAACGTACAAAATGATGCCCTAATGTTCATACAAATGGATGCACTAAACAAAACAAACATATGCCATAACTTAACATGATGCTCTTATCATACTAAGAGATGCCGTAACACATATTTTGAAAAAAGTTCGAATTTTTTTTCAAATTTTCAAAAAATCAATTTTTTTCCAAATTTTCAACTTTTTTTTCGAATTTTCGAACTTTTTGTAAAATTTTCAAATTTCCGAAATTCTTTTTTCATATATTTGAACTTGTTTTTTCAAATTTCAATTTTTTTGTCCATATATTTTCGAACTTTATTTCAAAATTTTGAATTTTTTTCAAAACTTCGAATTTTTTTAAAATTTTCGAAATTTGTTTAAAAATTTCGAACCTTTTTTCGAACTTTCAAAAATATCGATTTTTTTGAAAAAAAAAAATTCAAAAAAGAAAATTTTTCGAATTTTTTTTCGGAAAAAACATTTTTTGAAAAAAAAAGTTCGAATATTTTTTAAATTGAATTTTTTTTAGTATTTAAAAAATGTGTATTAAATTATTTTTTTTAAAGTTTACCTTAAAGTTTGAATGTTTACAAGATCTACCCTGTAGTTTAGTTTTCTAGGTTTTCTACTAAGATGAAGTTTTCTCTCTATTTTTCAAAATTTCCAACTTTTTTTCAAATCATCAAACTTTTTTTTTCAAATTTTCCAATCTTTTTTCAAATCTCCAAACTTTTTTCAAATTTTTGATTTTTTTTTCAAATTTCAATTTGAAACATATCGATTTTTTAAAAAAGTTTCAAACTTTTTTCATATTTTTGAATCAATTGTTTTCCAGATTCCCTAAACTTGTTTTTTAAAATTTCGAACTTATTTTTTTTCAAAATTTTGATTTTTTTTTCAAATTTTCGATTCCGAAAAATAGTGACTTTTGTTAAAAAAGTTTTTGATTTTTTTTTTTTCATATTTTCGAATTTTTTTTTCAAATGATTCAAATTTTTTTTCAAAATTGTCGAACATCTATATTTCAAAATTTTCCGATTTTTTTTAAAATTTCGAATTTTGTATTTAAGAAAAAAAATTTTGAATTTTTTTTTTTTTTTTTATTTCGAACATTTTCAAAAATATCGATTTTTTTTGAAATTTTTTTTTCTAAAAAGAAAATTTTTCGAATTTTTTTTTCGAAAAACACATTTTTTGAAAAAAAAAGTTTGATTTTTTTTAAATTGAATTTTTTTAATATTTAAAAAATGTGTATTAAATTATATAATTAAATAAAGTTATTTTTTTTAAAGTTTATCTTAAAGTTTGAATGTTTACAAGATCTACCCTGTAGTTTAGTTTTCTAAGGTTTTCATACCAAGATGAAGTTTCCTCTAGAACTCATCCCTATATATATAAATAGATATTATTAATAAATAATATATATATATAGATAAAATTATAGATATATATATATTATTATAATACATAAATATATATATATCCTTTAAATTATATATAACAGGATCAATAAATGATACCTCATGCAACTTAATTGCCACATAAAATCACCCAAGAATGCCTCCGCACCCACATTACTGCCACCTCAAAAAAAAAACTATATAACATGGTAAATAAATGACACCTCACCCACATTTTAATCCACGTCACCACTTGTGAATTCCACGTAGGAAAGTTTAATCCACCTCACCACCTCCAAATAATTTCATATCAAAAAGGGTATGGCAAGACTCGAACTCAGGATACTGAGTAAATAGGCAAATGCCTAAACCACTAGAGCAATTGCCGTATTTGTGTTTACATTTGAAAAAAAACCAATAAACACAAAATCAACTACACTCGATCAATCAATAAAAGTTTGTTCGAAACGCATATTACTTGCCAAAAAATAAGAAGATTTATTTTATGAAACGCCTCCCCAAAAAATCAGGCCCAAATTTCTCAATCAGGAACACCCTGTCAATCAATACCATATTTATCTTGATGATTTATGGGTTTGATTTATAACGACTTTCTTTAAACTTTTCTCACACAAACATTTTGAAATCTCTCTTTCCGTCACACATGACAAAGCAATTTGAAATATCTCGGTGCTTGCTGTCTACTCATTAAGATTAGGTCTGTGTTTGATAATTTTTAATTTCTTTTTGTGATTTTTAAATTGGCTTCTTGAATCAATTAATTATGACCTGAAATATGTCTATTTTTTCTATTAGTACATGATTTAGGTTCATGAGAATTTTAGTTTTAGTTTTAGACGAGAAAAACCTAATTTATAAATTATGGGTTTTTCTTTTAATTAAGAATTTGATTTCGTTACCATGTATATCTGAATCAGGTATAGTCTTTTTTTTTGTTTTCTGCATGTATTTTGATTTTTTAGATTGGAGCTTTTAATATGATGCAGTGTTACGGGAAGGAAGAAAAGCAAAGCCATGGCTACCTCATGAGATATGATGGATGGTTAGTTTGCCAAGGTGATTCAGTTACTCAAATTGTAGTGGAATTTAATTTAAGTTTTTTGAATTATAAACCATGATCTACAACTTTTTTGATGATTTGAAAGCGGCTGCTTGTGATAATTGTGAACCGCCCGTTCATCATCTCTTTCTTTGTGCAGATAAGAGAAGAATTCAGAGCAAATGGCTAACATTGCTGAAGAGCTAGTTATGGACAATGTTATAGAAGTTAACGTGACAACAAAAGGTGTGAAATGTTACTTTGCAAACCATAAGATGTAACAATAATATTGATGATGGAAATCAGATTAAACTATTTACATCGGAACAACTCTATTCTTATTAATTTCTATGGTTTGAAATCTTATTTTGCAGGATGTCACATCTATGAAAGGAAATGAAATCGAGGAAAAAAGATTCCTTAACACCATAAAAATGATGATGGAGATTTTCTGTTTCAAGTCTACAGGAAACGAAAAAGGTCGTGTTTTAGGCATCGTGTATATAAGAACTATGAGGTATTTCAAAGTTTATCAGAAAGTTAGCAGAGGAAGTTTTCTTGATTGTAGGCAGGGATCCCCTTACTGAGGTATTTCAAAATTCATTAGATGACATTTACATATCCAGTTCTTGACGTTTAAAAATAATCAACAACATGATGTTGTTAAAAGGTGGTATTGCGGTTCAAACCCCGTGGATTATTCGGCCAATGTGTCGGAAACCATGGTTACCAAAAAAAATAAGGCGGGTATTGCTTTGGAGCAAGCTGCACTATCTGATGAGTACTTTGTCAAACGAAAGTTGTACCTAAATGTTGATTTCTTTTCTGGGGACTGATTTATAGGCATGCCTTTTAGATTTTAGCCTAATATTGGTTGCCAAATGTTGGATCTGTCTATTCATGTGCCGACTTCAATTCATAACAGGGCAATGGGTTTCCCTACCGAGTTCTTTCCTATTTTGTTTGCCATACCTCGAATGGTTGGCTATTTATCACACTGGAGAGATTCGCTTGATGACCCCGACACTAAGATTATGAGGCCAGCACAGGTTTGCTTTTTTTTCTTGTCTTTTCTTTTTTTACTTTGTTTGGAAAATCAGGTTAGCTTTTTTGTAAATAAGCTTTGATGTAAATAGTTAACTAAAGGTAGAAATTCTGGTCCATTTACTTATTAATAGGTTGGATTTGGGTTGTGTTTTATGTGTTTTCACGGGTCAAACACTAAATATGGATAAAAGCGAAACATGTCAAATGTGTTGAAAGTCGCGCAAAGTTTTCTATGCAGAAACCCTAATAATATAACTAATTTGATCGTATATGAGGAAATAGTTCTTTTTGTTACAAACAGTGTTACGGTCAACATGACCATCAGGTAGCAGAAGTTACCTATTCGGATCTTATCATATATTTTTGCTGTCACTTTTTGCTCAGGTTCTACACAGGTATGTGGATGCGCCATTACATTCCTGCCTAAGAACGCATGTAGGAAGAGCTGGATGACATCATAAGATATGCCTCAAAGGATTAATTTGCTGATGAGAATGAAGAGGCTATGAAATCAAGGCAAATTCATTATGATGTTGCTGCAATAGATAGGTAATTTCACAAGGTAAAGTATTATTGCACTTATGATTTCCTTATAAGCCCTTTGACCTCAAGGCAAGTATTATTGCACTTTTTTTTCCTTACGTTATAATTCTTAAAAGCTAAAATTTATTGATGATATTCATCAGAATAAATACAATATGAGCTATGCATTCATAAATAATATGATTCATATCAGGTTGTGCAATTTCACAAGGTAAAAATCTGTTCTTTGTATGCACTGATCCATTTATTTGCTTTTATTTGTTTCTGATTCAATTGTATAAACAAAGATACAAAATAAACATACTTCTGCACTTATTTATAGGCAAAAAATGTGAGATATTATAAAGTTCTAAGTTTTGCCAAAAAAATGTGAGATATTATACTTCTACACTCATTTACTGATAACTCTCGGATAGATAATGTAAGTACCTAATATGCTACTCTACAACACATTTACCGAATAGGAATTCTAAAAGTACTAATACGAAGTTGCTTTAACTTCTATGATACCAAATGTATATAGAATGTTATCTACATAAGTATTACAACCTCTATATTATAAAGTTTTCATATGTTTAATGTCACTAACTGAGTGGTGTCCATGTAGAATGTCTTAAAGAATAATGGATGGTGTCCATGCTGAAATCTGGTGATTTGAGTGGTTGTTCATTTTCAATAAATGGATCCAGCATTTATGTTACACCACTTGGACATGACTGTTTAGATTCTTTACCATGATGTTGAGTTGGAACTTATGAGATACTTCGGTTTCAGGTAGTTAATGTAGCTGATTTTATTGTTGCGAGGGGGAAGTCTCAGAGTGTCATGACAGCAGGAACATTGACATACCAGTTGATCGCTCCAAAGGTAGCTTTTAGATGCAATATCTTATATGTACATTAGCCCCAGAGGTAACATGATGGTTCTATTAGTTTGCAGCTGAGTGACATCAAATATGCTTACTTCATTGGTGTCCATAACTTATTTGGGTGTCAAAAAAGCTAACTCGACCCGACCCGAACCGACCCTATTCGGGTAGGGTCATTCTGGTCAAAAATCTTATTCGGGTCAATTCGGATCAACCCGACTAACCCGAGTTCTAAATAGGGTCGGGTTCGGGTTAAAATATTTTGGCTAACTCGGGTTCAGGTCAAATGCCTAAACCACTAGAGCAGTTGATGTATTTGTGTTTACATTTGAAAAAAAACCAATAAACTCAAAATCAACTACACTCGATCAATCAATAAAAGTTTGTTCGAATTACTTGCCAAAATATAAGACGATTTATTTTATGAAACGCCTCCCCAAAAAATCAGGCCCAAATTTCTCAATCAGGAACACCCTGTCAATCAATACCATATCTATCTTGATGATTTATGGGTTTGATTTATAACGACTTTCTTTAAACTTTTCTAACACAAACAATTTGAAATCTCTCTTTCCGTCACACATGACAAAGCAATTTAAAATATCCCGGTGCTTGTTGTCTACTCATTAAGATTAGGTCTGTGTTTGATAATTTTTAATTTATTTTTGTGCTTTTTAAATTGGCTTCCTGAATCAATTGATTATGACCTGAAGTATGTCTATTTTTTCTATTAGTACATGATTTAGGTTCATGCGAATTTTAGTTTTAGTTTTAGACGAGAAAACCCTAATTTATAAATTATGGGTTTTTCCTTTAATTAAGAATTTGATTTCGTTACCATGTATATCTGAATCAGGTATAATCCTTTTTTCGTTTTCTACAGGTATTTTGATTTTTTAGATTGGAGCTTTTAATATGATGCAGTGTTACGGGAAGGAAGAAAAGCAAAGCCATGGCTACCTCATGAGATTTGATGGATGGTTAGTTTGCCAAGGTGATTCAGTTACTAAAATTGTAGTGGAATTTAATTTAAGTTTTTTGAATTATAAACCATGATCTACAACTTTTTTGATGATTTGAAAGCGGCTGCTTGTGATAATTGTGAACCGCCCGTTCATTATCTCTTTCTTTGTGCAAATAAGAGAAGAATTCAGAGCAAATGGCTAACATTGCTGAAGAGCCAGTTATGGAAAATGTTAAAGAAGTTGACGTGACAACAAAAGGTGTGAAATGTTACTTTGCAAACCATAAGATGTAACAATAATATTGATGATGGAAATCAGATAGTATTTACATTGGAACAACTCTATTCTTATTAATTTCTATGGTTTGAAATCTTATTTTGCAGGATGTCACATCTATGAAAGGAAATGAACTCGAAGACATAAGATCCCTTAACACCATAAAAATGATGAT
The DNA here is from genome assembly GCA_026074375.1 of Tanacetum coccineum. Taxonomy (NCBI): domain Eukaryota; kingdom Viridiplantae; phylum Streptophyta; class Magnoliopsida; order Asterales; family Asteraceae; genus Tanacetum; species Tanacetum coccineum. Next base: position 4,723 of record BQNB010038404.1, on the reverse strand, counting down.
GGCGGTTTTCTGTTTCAAGTCTACAGGAAACGAAAAAGGTCGTGTTTTAGGCATCGTGTATATAAGAACTATGAGGTATTTCAAAGTTTATCAGAAAGTTAGCAGAGGAAGTTTTCTTGATTGTAGGCAGGGATCCCCTTACTGAGGTATTTCAAAATTCATTAGATGACATTTACATATCCAGTTCTTGACGTTTAAAAATAATCAACAACATGATATTGTTAAAAGGTGGGTATTACGTTTCAAACCCCGTGGATTATTTGGCCAATGTGTCAGAAACCATGGTTACCAAAAAAAAAGAAGGCGAGTATTGCTTTGGAGCAAGCTGCACTATCGGATGAGTACTTTGTCAAACGAAAGTTGTACCCAAATGTTGATTTCTTTTCTGGGGACTGATTTATAGGCATGCCTTTTAGATTTTAGCCTAATATTGTTTGCCAAATGTTAGATCTGTCTATTCATGTGCTGACTTCAAACCATAATAGGGCAATGGGTTTCCCTACCGAGTTCTTTCCTATTTTGTTTGCCATACCTCGAATGGTTGGCTATTTATCACACTGGCGAGATTCGCTTGATGACCCCGACACTAAGATTATGAGGCCAGCACAGGTTGGCTTTTTTTTCTTGTCTTTTCTTTTTTTACTTTGTTTGGAAAATCAGGTTAGCTTTTTTGTTAATAAGCTTTGATGTACATAGTTAACTAAAGGTAGAAATTCTGGTCCATTTACTTATTAATAGGTTGGATTTGGGTTGTGTTTTATGTGTTTTAACGGGTCAAACACTAAAAATGGATAAAAGCGAAACATGTCAAATGTGTTGAAAGTCGCGCAAAGTTTTCTATGCAGAAACCTTAATAATATAACTAATTTGATCGTATGTGAGGAAATAGTTTTTTTTGGTTACAAACAGTGTTACGGTCAACATGACCATCAGGTAGCAGAAGTTACCTATTCAGATCTTATCATATATTTTTTTTGTCACTTTTTGCTCAGGTTCTACACAGGTGTGTGGATGCGTCATTACATTCCTGTCTAAGAACGCATGTAGGAAGAGCTGGATGACATCATAAGATATGCCTTAAAGGATTAGCTTGCTGATGATAATGAAGAGGCTATGAAATCAAGGCAAATTCATTATGATGTTGCTGCAATAGATAGGTAATTTCACAAGGTAAAGTATTATTGCACTTATGATTTCCTTATAAGCCCTTTGACCTCAAGGCAAGTATTATTGCACCTTTTTTTCCTTACGTTATAATTCTTAAAAGCTAAAATTTATTGATAATATTCATCAGAATAAATGCAAAATGAGTTATGCATTCATAAATAATACTGATTCATATCAGGTTGTGCAATTTCACAAGGTAAAAATCAGTTCTTTGTATGTACTGACCCATTTCTTTGCTTTTATTTGTTTCTGATTCAATTGTATAAACAAGATACAAAATAAACATACTTCTGCACTCATTTATAGGCAAAAAATGTGAGATATTATAAAGTTCTAAGTTTTGCCAAAAAATGTGAGATATTATACTTCTGCACTCATTTACTGATTACTCTCGGATAGATAATGTAAGTACCTAATATGCTACTCTACAACACATTTACAGAATAAAAATTCTAAAAGTACTAATACGAAGTTGCTTTAACTTCTATGATACCAAATGTATATAGAATGTTGTCTGCATAAGTATTACAACCTCTATATTATAAAATTTTCATATGTTTAATGTCACTAACTGAGTGGTGTCCATGTAGAATGTCTTAAAGAATAATGGATGGATGTTGAATGTCTTACAAAAATAACTATTGCTGAAATCTGGTGATTTGAGTGGTTGTTCATTTTCAATAAATGGATCCAACGTTTATGTTACACCACTTGGACATGACTGTTTAGATTCTTTACCATGATGTTGAGTTGGAACTTATGAGATACTTTGATTTCAGGTAGTTAATGTAGCTGATTTTATTGTTGCGAGGGGGAAGTCTCAGAGTGTCATGACAGCAGGAACATGGACATACCAGTTGATCGCTCCAAAGGTAGCTTTTAGATGCAATATCTTATGTGAACATTAGCCCCAGAGGTAACATGATGGTTATATTAGTTTGCAGCTGAGTGACATCAAATATGCTCACTTCATTGGTGTCCATAACTTATTTAGGTGTCAAAAAAGCTAACCCGACCCGAACCCTACCCGACTCGAACCAACCCTATTCGGGTCGGGTCATTCGAGTCAAAAATCTTATTCGGGTCAATTCGGGTCAACCCGACTAACCCGAGTTCTAAATAGGGTCAGGTTCGGGTTAAAATGTTTTGGCTAACTCGGGTTCGGGTCAACCCGATTGACCCAAATAAAGATTTTTTTATTTTTTTAAATATAAAATTATAGATTTTCTATATAAAAGAGTAAAAAATATATATTTTTTTGTCATTTTACTCAAATTCGGGTTGACCCGACCCGAATTGACCCAAACCCTAGTTGACCCGACCCGAATTGACCCGAACCAGAGTTCAAATAGGGTCGGGTTCGGGTATGGAATTTTTTAGCTTTGACTCGAATTGACCCGACCCGATTGACCCAAACCCGACCGACCCGACCCGATTCACACCCCTACATAAGCCCATCAAGAATTAGTATGCTATGACAGACATCATGCACCTCAACATCCAACCCATGAAGCCTTTTTTCATCCCCTCAATAGTGAACTCAGTTTACAAATGGGATAAGCCCGACAAGGTTTTAAATCCATGAACTCTTCGTCTTTACGAGTCTAAGGATGCAAAATTCCTATTGTCAAACAGACCCTCGCTTGACTAACTCTGTCAACCTGCTAAGTTGAAGTTAAAAGATAAAGCTACTTATTTTTATGGGGAGAGTTGTGATGTTGTTCAGTTAGGTCCTGACCCGACCCTAAAATCGCCTTGGCAGAGCTTTCTTAGTTTTTGTCATACTTATAAGAAGAGTCTTGGAGGTTGTGATATTTTCATGTACAAGTTTGTCTAAAGGTTGACTTTCATGTTTAATTTGCATAAGTTGAAGTGAAAAGATAAACGTACACATTTTTTAGTGATTATTTGTGTATACTTTATAGTAAATATGTGGAAAATGGTTATAGCTATGATCATTTAGAAGTCAGATAAGTGACTAAATAGTATATGCAAATGCGTAATGTAAGTACCTAACATGCTAACAACTTATAGATAATGCAAGCATATTTTGTAGCGACTGATCCTGGATGAACACTTGAAAAGTGCAATACCTAACATCCCTTAAATTTGCTATATATTATGGTTAATGATCATGATATCAGCTCTTGATTAATGTTATTGAATGTTGAATAAAGGGGTGAGAAATATTTTTTGTAAAGAATGCAGATTTGCAAAGAAATGATATTGGATGGGTTGATGAACTTTTAGAGCAATTGTATTCATGACTATTTAACTTGGATCTTCTTATCGCACTATGCTATAAGTTTTTTTTATGAAAGAACTATGCTATGAGTTGATCATGTTAAAACAATACAAAACTTTTTTTGAAAGAACTATACACTAGAAATGAAAGGAGGTTGCAACACGTTTATAGAATAACGTCACACATTTCAATTTTTCAAAACAATGCATCAGAAGGGATAGGAGGTTGCAGCACTTTTGCAGCTATGTTAATGCATGTAGTCATAGTGAAAATCATATCATTTACTTCAGATGTCGCAACAATTATTGATGCATAGAGGCTTCTTAATTTCTTATATTTATATACATTAAATGTCACTAAAGAATCATATCATGTACAAATTTGGTAAAACAAAAACTATACCTGCAATATATGTGTTTGATTTTGATTGATTGTTTTTGTTAAATATTGCAATACATTCATTATTTACTCATTCTATGCTACAAATTATGTTATAAAACCCTTTATATTAACGAATAAAGTAAATAAATTATAAATAAAAAATGAGATATCCATGAATGTTATGCTTTTAGGACCAGTCTTTTGTTTTTTATACACATACACAAGTTCTTACGTGTTACCGTTTATGATGACATGCTTTTTAATGATCAATAATTGATTTCATGCTACTGTAAGTGTTCTTCCACATGAGTGCAATATGACTGTTCTGATGAGGTAATTGTGCTTTTTAATTTTGGCTAATTACCCACCTCACTTCAGGGATTTGTTTTCATTTGTTTTATGTTTGGGTAATTTAGTACTTAGTCGGGTGTGTACTCATGGTTTATGGATGGTAGTAGAGCTACATAATGTTTTATGAGCCCATAACGCTCATGAGATGAAATTGACTTTAATATTAAGAAATATAGAACTCATGAATGACAAAAAAAGATATGAAATTATATTTTTCTTTAGGATTAGGATTCTTTAATGTTCAAAATGAACATGACACATCATGTTGAGATTGTTGTGAGAGAGAATGAACAAATAGTTTATTATTGTGGGACCTATGTTTGATTTTAAATTAATTCTTCACTCACAGTAAACTCAACATGATGAGTCATGTTCATTTTAAACATTAGAGAATCCTAATGTTTATATTCTTTTTAATGTTAACAATTAAATATTGCGTGATATGTTGGCCTCACATGTACTCGATCTAAATTTCATATATTACATAACACTTTATTTCTTTCTTTTTTAGTACTAATATGTTTTGCGTTATTCACGATTGATATTCATACATTTAGAATTCCTATTATGCGCGTGAGA